>JAHIAM010001180.1:0-43718 GCA_021605205.1 Aegilops longissima | reverse complement strand
TGATGATATGGGTAGTACAAGAGTGGATCTACCACTTAGATCGTGAGAGGCTAAACCCTAGAAGCTAGCCTATGGTATGATTGCTGTTCGCCCCACGGACTAAAACCTCCGGGTTTATATAGACACCGGATAGGGTTAGGGTTACACGAGTCGGTTACAATGGTAGGAGATCTACATATCAGATCGCCAAGCTTGCCTTCCACGCCAAGGAAAGTCCCATCCGCATACGGACTAAGTCTTCAATCTTGTATCTTTATAGTCCAGAGTCCGCCAATGGTGATAGTTCGCCTATCCCGACACCCCAATCCGAGACTCCTCACTACCTCTTGAGCACTGCTGGATTTCCCCAAAGAGGAGAGGATGATGCAGCAAAGTAGCGTAAGTATTTCTCAGTTTTGAGAACCAAGGTATCAATCCAAGAGGAGGCCACACACAAGTCCCTCGACCGCACAAAACGATAGCTACTACGCAACCAACGCGATTAGGGTTGTCAATCCCTTCACGGTCACTTTACGAGTGAGATCCGATAGAGATGATAGATAATATTTTGGTATTTTGGTATATAGATGCAAAGTAAAAAGTAAAAGGAAAAGTAAAAACAAAGCAAGTATTAAAGTGATGGAGATTGATATGATGAGTAGACCGGGGCCATAGGTTTCACTAGAGGCTTCTCTCAAGAGCATAAGTATTCTACGTGGGTGAACAAATTACTGTTGAGCAATTGATGAATTCGAGCATAGTTATGAGTATATCTAGGTATGATCATGTATATAGGCATCACGCTCCAAGACAAGTAGACCAAATGATTCTCAAGATCTACTACTATTACTCCACTCATCGACCGCTATCCAAAGATGCATCTAGAGTATTAAGTTAAAACAGAGTAACGCCTTAAGCAAGATGACATGATGAGAGAATAAATTCATGCAATATGATAAATACCCCATCTTGTTATCCTCGATGGCAACAATACAATACATGCCTTGCAACCCTTTCTCACACTCGTAAGGACACCGCAAGATTGAAACCAAAGCTAAGCACTTCTCCCATTGCAAGAACTACCAATCTAGTTGGCCAAACCAAACGGATAATTCAAAGAGACTTGCAAAGATAACCAATCATACATAAAAGAATTCAGAGAAGATTCAAATATTATTCATAGATAAGCTGGATCATAAACCCACAATTCATCGCTCCCAACAAACACACCGCAAAAAAGAAGATTACATCAATAGATCTCCACGAGAGAGTGGGAGAACATTGTATTGAGATCCAAAAGAGAGAAGAAGCCATCTAGCTGCTAGCTATGGACCCAAGGTCTGAAGTAAACTACTCACACTTCATCGTGAGGGGCTATGGTGATGATGAAGCCCTCCGTGGTGGATGCCTTCCGCGGAGCTCCTAACAGGCCCCAAGATGGGATCTCATGGATAAGGAAGTTGCTGCGTGGAATTAGGTTTTGGCCCTGTTCACTGCTTGGGGGTACGAGGTATATATAGGAGGAGGAGTACGCCGGTGGAGCGACAGGGGCCCACGAGGCGTGGGCGCGCCCTAGGGGCGCGCCCACCCTCGTGACCGCCTCTCGCTCCTTGGAGTAGGGTCCAAGTCTCCTGGATCATGTTCGTGAGAAAATCACGTTCTCAAGGTTTCATTCCGCTTGACTCGCTTGATATTATGTTTCTTCAAACACCTAAATAGGCAAAAACAAAGCATTTCGGGTTGGGCCTCCTGTTAATAGGTTAGTCCGAAAAATAATATAAAAGTGGAAAATAAAGCCCAATATAGTCCAAAATAGTAGATAAAGTAGCATGGAGCAATCAAAAGTTATAGATCCGTTGAGACGATCACTTATCAAGAATACGTATAGGTGAAGTAGCAAAAGCAGGGTCAGGTTTCATTCTAGCATTAAGAGATTGCTGCTTCCATTTGGCTAATAGCTTTTAAGATCATATCTATCTTTGCAAGCAAAGATAGCTCTAGCAGCTTCCTCATCCATAACATAACCCTCGTGAACAACAGTAATTCATAATTAGGGGAGAATTTTCATCATCACTATCATCAATAATAGCATCTTCAATAATTTCATTCTCTCTAGCCCTAGCAAGTTGTTCATCAAGAAATTCACCTAATGGCACGGTAGTATCACGCATGTAAGTAGTTTCATCATAAGTATCATGCATAGCAGTACGTGGCATCATCAATAACATGCACATATTAGAATTCATAGCAAGAGCAGTGTTTAGGTGTCTCAAGCTTACTCAAAATGTAAGGAGAATCTAGTGCAAAGCTAGATGGCAGTTCCTTACCTCCCCTCGTAGTTGAGGGAAAAATCTTGGTTCTTTCGTCTTTCAAGTTCCTCATAGTTATCAATGGATATAAATCCCAAGTGACTCAGAGAATAGAGCTATGCTCCCCGGCAACGGCGCAAGAAATTAGTCTTGATAACCCACAAGTGTAGGGGATCGCAACAGCTTTTGAGGGTAAAGTATTCAACCCAAATTTATTGATTCACACAAGGGGAGCCAAAGAATATTATCGAGTATTAGCAGTTGAGTTGTCAATTCAACCACACCTGGATAACTTAGTATCTCGCAGCAAAGTATTTAGTAGCAAAGTAGTATGATAGTAATGGTAACAAAGGGAAAAGTAATATTTTGGGTTTTGTAGTGATTGTAACAATAGCGACGGAAAAGTAAATAAAAGAAACACAAGATGTGAAAAGCTCATAGGCATTGGATCAGTGATGGATAATTATGTCGGATGCGATTCCTCATGTAATAGCTATAACATAGGATGACACAACTAGCTCCAATTCATCAATGTAATGTAGGCATGTATTCCGAATATAGTCATACGTGCTTATGGAAAAGAACTTGCATGACATCTTTTGTCCTACCTCCCGTGGCAGCGGGTCCCACTGAAACTAAGGGATATTAAGGCCTCCTTTTAATAGAGAACCGACCAGAGCATTAACACATAGTGAATACATGAACTCCTCAAACTATGGTCATCACCGAGAAGTATCCCTGATTATTGTCACTTCGGGTTGTCTGATCATAACACATAATAGGTGACTATAGACTTGCAAGATAGGATCACGTAACACACATATATTCATGAAAACATAATAGGTTCAGATCTGAAATCATGGCACTGGCCCTAGTGACAAGCATTAAGCATAGCAAAGTCATAGCAACATCAATCTCGTAACATAGTGGATACTAGGATCAAACCCTCAACAAAACTAACTTGATTACATGGTAAATCTCATCCAACCCATCACCGCAAAGCAAGCTTCACGATGGAATTACTCACGACGGTGGTGAGCATCATGAAATTTGTGATGGAGGATGGTTGATGATGACGACGACGACGTAATCCCTCTCCGGAGCCCCTGACGGACTCCAGATCAGCCTCCCGAGAGAGATTAGGGCTTGCGCGGCGTCTGTGATCATAAAACACGATGAAAATTTCTTCCGATTTTCTCTCCATGAAACGGAATATATGGAGTTGGAGTTGAGGTCGGAGGAGCGTCAGGGGCCCACGAGACAGGCGCGCCTGTGGTGGGCACGCCCACCTCGTGGATGTGGTGTGGCCCCTCGCCTTGATTCTTTCACCAGTATTTTCATATTTTCCAAAAAAGTGCCTCCGTGGATTTTCAGTCATTCCGAGAACTATTGTTTTCTACACATAAAACAACATCATGGCAATTCTCTGAAAACAGCCATTCCGGTTAGTTTCATTCAAATCATGCAAGTTAGAGTCCAAAACAAGGGCAAAAGTGTTTGGAAAAGTAGATACGTTGAGACGGTCATGCACCGCTACCTTTCAAAGATGCGTGATGGCTATATTCTCCGACTTTTGTGAAAAGATTTGTGAGGTATTCATGGATGACTTCTCCATTTATGGATCCTCTTTGATGATTGCTTGAGCAAACTTGATCGAGTTTTGCAGATATGTGAAGACACTGGTCTCGTCTTGAATTGGGAAAAGTGCCACTTTATGGTTAATGAAGGCATTGTCTTAGGGCATAAGATTTATGAGAAAGGTATTGAAGTTGATAAAGCTAAAGTTGATGCTATTGAAAAGATGCCATGTCCCAAGGACATAAAAGGTATAAGAAGTTTCCTTGGTCATGCCGGTTTTTATGAGAGGTTCATTAAGGACTTTTCTAAAATCTCTAGGCCTCTGACTAATTTATTGCAAAAAGATATTCCTTTTGTCTTTGATGATGATTGTGTAGAAGCATTTGAAATACTTAAGAAAGCTTTGATCACTGCACCTATTGTTCAGCCACCTGATTGAATTTACCCATTGAAATTATGTGTGATGCTAGTGATTATGTTGTAGGTGTTGTTCTAGGGCAAAGAGTTGATAAGAAATTAAATGTTATCCAAGATGCTAGTAAAACTCTTGATACCTTCAGAGAAATTATGCTACTACCGAAAAAGAATTCTTAGAGTTGTATTTGCATGTGATAAGTTCAGACCTTATATTGTTGATTCTAAAGTTACTATTCACACCGATCATGCTGCTATTAAATATCTTATGGAAAAGAAAGATGCTAAGCCTAGACTTATTAGATGGGTTCTCTCGCTCCAAGAATTTTATTTGCATATTATTGATAGAAAGGAGTTGAGAACCCGCTGCGCATAACTTGTCTAGGTTAGAGAATGTTCTTGATGACCCACTACCTATTGATGATAGCTTTCCTAATGAACAATTAGCGGTCATTAATGCTTCTCGTATTACTCCATGGCATGCTGATTATGCTAATTATATTGTTGCTAAATTTATACCACCTAGTTTCACATACCAGCAAAAGAAAAAGTTATTTTATGATTTAAGACAATACTTTGGGATGACCCACACCTTTACAAAGAAGGAGTAGATGGTGTTATTAGACGCCAGTACCTGAGCATGAACAGGAACATATCCTATGTAAGTGTCACTCCGAACCATATGGAGGACACCACGCTGAGATAGAACCGCACATAAGGTATTGCAATCTGGTTTTTATTGGCCTACTCTCTTCAAAGATGCTCGAAGTTTGTCTTGTCTTGTGATGAATGTCAAAGAATTGGTAATATTAGTAGACATCAAGAAATGCCTATGAATTATTCTCTTGTTATTGAACCATTTGATGTTTGGGGCTTTGATTATATGGGACCTTTTCCTGCTCTCTAATGGTTACACACATATTTTAGTTGCTATTGATTACGCTACAAAGTGGGTAGAAGCTATTCCAACTAGTAGTGCTGATCATAACACCTCTATTAAGATGCTTAAAGAAGTTATTTTTCCGAGGTTTGAGTCCCTAGATATCTCATGACCGATAGTGGTTCACATTTTATTCATGGTGCTTCCTCAGAAGATGCTTGCTAAGTATGATGTTAATCATAGAATTGCATCTCCTTATCACCCACAGCCTAGTGGTCAAGTAGAGTTGAGCAATAGAGAGCTCAAATTAATTTTGCAAAAGACTGTTAATAGATCTAGAAAGAATTGGTCCAAGAAACTTGATGATGCATTATGGGCCTATGGAACTGCATATAAAAATCCTATGGGTATGTCTCCAGATAAGATGGTTTATGGAAAAGCATGTCACTTACCTCTTGAACTTGAACATAAAGCATATTGGGCTATTAAAGAGCTCAACTATGACTTCAAACTTGCCGTGAGAAGAGGTTATTTTATATTAGCTCACTTGATGAATGGAGAACCTAAGCCTATGAGAATGCCAAACTGTTCAAAGAAAAGTTAAAAGATGGCATGACAAAAGAATACAAAAGCGTGAGTTTAACGAGGTGATTATGTGTTGCTATTCAAATCTCGCTTAAGATTTTTTGCAGAAAACTTCTCTAAGTGGGAAGGTCCTTACGTTATCGAGGAGGTCTATCGCTCGTGCCATAAAAATCAACAACTTCAAGGCACAAACCAAAGGTGGTGAACTGTCAAAGAATTAAACATTATATCTCATGTAATCCTATCAATGTTGAAACTAATATTATTGAGACCGAATCCCTGTGAGGAATACATAAGGACACTTTCCGTAACGCTTCGCACTCGTAAAAGGAATAGGTATGTGGTACGGTAAGTAAACCGACTCCAAAACAATTCTAATGGCAATTTTTCCGCTTTGGAATATTTAATAATTTTGGGAAGCAAGAAGTAATCCGGGAAGGACACGAGGCCTCCACGAGTGGAGGGCGCCACCCCTCACCGGGCGCGCCTGCCTTGTGGGAACCTCGTGCCTCCTGACTCCGCTTTCTTGCATGTTACTTTTTTGGTCAGAAAACTCATTATATAATCTCCAAGGTTTTGACCATCGTATCACGCAAAATGTTTTGTTTTTGTTTCGAGTTGTTTCTTTATAGATTTAGAGCAAGATGTCTTCTCAAGAGTCGGCTGGGAGAGCCGTGTCTCACCCGACGCCAGTCCAGGAGCAAACAGCGATGCTTATCACTTTGGACCATCAATGGAGGATGAGATGGAGGCCGATTTGAAAAGGATAAATGCCATGTAGGAAGATCAAGAAGTTACCTCTCGCTTCCAAGCAGGATTCATGATGGGGGAACTACAGAGCTCGACTATTCCAAATTCGGTCATCCCTTCCAACGCTAAATTTTTTCTTATGAAAATATGAAAAAGAGTGTCACTTGTTCTCCAAAAGCTATGAAACATCCTTGGGTAAAAGGAGCTTTAGCCGTCACGGGCAAGCTCCAAGAGGAAAATATGGACCTCAAGCAACAAGTCAATAAGCTCGAGGAGGAGAATCATATCCCGAGGGGCATCATCGCCAAGAAGATCACAACACCAACTCAAGAAGGATACATAATCACATGGGTATGGGCACTCCCTTGGCAACCGCCAAGCTTGGGGAGGTGCCCGCATCGTATCACCATCACACTCCTATCTTTACCGCTCTTCTTAGTACGCATCCTTTAGTAATATCTTGATCTAGTAGATTGAAGTTTTGGTATGAATTAGTTTTGAGTTTTGCTTTGTGATCTCTTTATGTAAGCGAGTCCGTGAGCTATATAATAAAGATTAGTGTTGAGTCAAGGGCTTTGCTATCTTGCTATGATCTTGAGAAAATAGAATGAATAAAAAGAAATAAAAGAGTTCATATTGATCTTATGGATAGTAATGACTTCACATATAAAGAGTATGAGGCATAAAAGTTGTTGAGAGTTGACAAACGAGTTTTGGTCATCGCTGCAATTAATAGGAAGTAATAAGGAAGGAGAGGTTTCACATATAAATATACTATCTTGGACATCTTTTATGATTGTGAGCACTCATTAAGTATGACATGCTAAAGAGTTGATGTTGGACAAGGAAGACAACGAATGGGTTATGTTTTCTCACATCTCGCTTAAAGTATATTGTCATGGATCATTCAAACATGTTGAGCTTGCCTTTTCCTCTCATGCTAGCCAAAATTCCTTGTACCAAGTAGAGATACTACTTGTGCTTCCAAATATCCTTAAACCCAGCTTTTGCCATGAGAGTCCACCATACCTACCTATGGATGAGTAAGATCCTTCAAGTAAGTTGTCATGTTGCAAGTAATAAAATTGTTTCTAAATATGTATGACTTATTAGTGCGGAGAAAATAAGCTTTATACGATCGTGTGATATGGAAGTAATAAAAGCGACGGACTGCATAATAAAGGTTCATATCACAAGTGGCAATATAAAGTGACGTTCTTTGCATTAAGATTTTGTGCATCCAACCCTAAAAGCACATGACAACCTTCTCGCTTCCCTCTCAAGGCCCTATCTTTTAATTTATGTCTTTCACTTTATGCAAGAGTCAAGGTGATCTTCACCTTTCCCTTTTTCATTTTATCCTTTGGCAAGCACCTCATGTTGGAAAGATCCTGATATATATATCCAATTGGATGTAAGTTAGCATGAACTATTATTGTTGACATCACCCAAAGGTGAATACGCTGGGAGGCAACACAATAAGCTCTATCTTTCTCAAGGTCCCATTGAAACTCCATAACCATAAGTATTATGTGAGTGTTAGCAATTGTAGAAGACTATATGATAGTTGAGTATGTGGACTTGTCAAGAGCTCTATTCTCGACTCTTTTTGATGTTATGATAAATTGTTGCTTCAATGACTAAGATTTTAATTTGTTAGCTCCCATTGAAGTCTATGATCCATACTTGACATTGTGAATAGATTTTTACTTGAGCATAAGAAATCTTATGATAAAATCTATATATGTTGTTATTATAAGAATGATCATGATGCCCTCATGTCCTTTTTTATTTTTATCGACACCTCTATCTCTAAAACATGTGGACATATTTTTCGATATCGGCTTTCGCATGAGGACAAGCCTGTCTAAGCTTGGGGAGTTGATACGCCCATTTTGCATCATGCTTTTATATCAATATTATTGCATTATGGGCTGTTATTACACGTTATGTCACATTACTTATGGCTATTCTCTTATTTTACAAGGTTTACCATGAAGAGGGAGAATGTCGGCACTGGGATTCTGGCCGAAAAGGAGAAAATATTGAAACCTATTCGCATAGCCCAAAAATCCTGAAACTCCACGGAAGTAACTTTTGGAATTAATAAGAACTATTGAGCGAAGAAAATACCAGAGGGGCCTCACACCCTGGCCAGGAGGGTGGGGGCGCCTCACTGGGCGCCTGCCTCCCGGGCCCCTCGTGGACCTCCTCGATGCCCATCTTCTGCTATATGAAGGCTTTACCCGAAAAAATAAGAAGCAAGCTTACGGATTTAAACTCCGCCGCCACGAGGCGGAACCTGGCGGAACTAATCTAGGGCTCCCATGAGCTGTTCTACTGGGAAACCTCCCGGAGGGGGAAATCATCACCATCATCATCACCAACGATTCTCTCATCGGAGGGGTCAATCTCCATCAACATCTTCACGAACACCATCTCCTCTCAAAACCCTAGTTCATCTCTTGTATCCAATCTTGTATCCAAAACCACAAATTGGTACCTATGGGTTGCTAGTAGTGTTGATTTCTCCTTGTAGTTGATGCTAATTGGTTTACTTGGTGGAAGATCATATGTTCAAACTTAATGCATATTAATACCTCCCGATTATGAACATGAATATGCTTTGTGAGTAGTTACATTTGTTCCCGAGGACATGGGTGAAGTCTTGCTATTAGTAGTCATGTGAATTTGGTATTCGCTCGATATTTTGATGAGATGTATGTTGTCTCTCCTCTAGTGGTGTTATGTGAACGTTGACTACATGACACTTCACCATTATTTGGGCCTAGTGGAAGGCATTGGGAAGTAATAAGTAGATGATGGGTTGCTAGAGTGATGTGTTTAAACCCTAGTTTATGCGTTGTTTCGTAAGGGGCTGATTTGGATCCACTAGTTTCACGCTATGGTTAGGTTTACCTTAATACTTTTTTGTAGTTGCGGATGCTTGCAATAGGGGTTAATCATAAGTGGGATGCTTGTCCAAGAAAGGGCAGTACCCAAGCACCGGTCCACCCACATATCAAATTATCAAAGTACCGAACGCGAATCATATGAGCGTGATGAAAACTAGTTTGACGATAATTCCCATGTGTCCTCGGGAGCGCTTTTCTCATTATAAGAAATTGTCCAGGCTTGTCCTTTGCTACAAAAAGGATTGGGCTACCTTGCTGCACTTTATTTAATTTCATTGCTTGTTACCCGTTACAAATTATCTTATCACAAAACTATCTCGTTACCTACAATTTTAGTGCTTGCAGAGAATACCTTATCGAAAACCGCTTGTCATTTCCTTCGCTTCCTCGTTGGGTTCGACACTCTTGCTTATCGAGAGGACTATGATAGATCCCCTATACTTGTGGGTCATCACTTGGCCAGACATTGGTCTTCCCGCCTCTAAAGCCGGTGTTGGTAATAACCACATCATCATCATGGGTCTCACCTGCTTTTAATGGTCTTGATGCTTCAAAGATTTAAAGGATCATCGTGCTTGCTCAAGAGAAGGATCAGGAGTCACCGGTGGAACATCAAGAACCGCTTTGTCGGTTGAGGAACGGAGATTTCAGCGCTGGAATTTGTTGTCTTGCTCAACAACTTTGGGGTCATCACGGCTTATTCATCCTCGCCTTCTTGCTAGGCTTGGCATTTCCACCGCATGGGTCATGAGAGGTCAGATAAATATAAAAGAGCATAAGGAGCGAATAATAAGTAATTGTTGTTACCTAGGAGCGGTTTTGAAAGTCGGCAGATGATATTGTGATGAGTCGCCGAAGAGGAGCGTAGACGCTCTCGATAATTTGAATCAAGAATTAAGTGGTTGGCGGATGAGACCTCTCCAGTGATAAGAAGAGTTTAAATCAGGGATGCCCTCGCTTCGACGCTTCGGGGGTGTTCGTAATCCGAAGAAAATTCTTCACCACCACCGTCCGGTCCGCTGCCGGCTCTCATGTTGTTGTTGCTTCAAAAGAAAGTGAGGATCCAGATGAGCTAAAGGGTGTGAAAAGCTTACTTTCTGGGTTACTCTTTGAATTTTCTGTCTTGGCTCGGAGTCGGGGAAATGATAGTTACCTCTTCCTCGATTGCTTGGCCGCCCCGTGTCATCCTGATGATAATCAATGTCAATAAGATGGTTGAAAAAAGAGCCAAGGGAATCAAGGGCTACTCCGACTCGAGCTGCTGCTCAGCCAAACAGCTCGGAAGTATCGGATTTCTTCCCTTCTTCTGGCGGCTTTCTTGCTTTCCTGCCCTTTTGGCAGCTTCATGGTCATATTTCTTCTTCCAAAAGTCATCATCACCGTGAAAGTCATCAAAGTTGAGTTAGCAGAGCATTTAAGAATGAAGGCAGAGGTAAGTAATTTAAAAGACTCACCTTGATGGCGGGTTAGATGTGTAGAAAGGGTTTAGGCCCACTTTGCTTCAGGCCTACCAAGTCTTCGCTCAGAGGGACTTTGTCATTTCATTGATGGCGCTGCTGCTAAACGCACGGAGCTGTGGCACAAAGGATCCTTTTACTACCCGTAGGTACACATTAAGACGGTTCGGTGACTCAATGGTATGATCCGCCATGCAACCCAAAGATCGAACCAAGTCAATACCGTTAAACCGCTTCCCAAAGAGGGCCTTCACCTTTGCAATGGTGGGGGCGTAGCTTACATTCAGCGGCCGTAAGCTTCTCAGAAGATTGTAGTCCGAGTCAAGACGATGGGCACAATAACCCGGCAAGGAATTCTCATCACCGGAGAAGTATCTTGGCAATAAAACCACGCCTCGTTCCAATCTTTAGGGTGACTCGCAAGCAAGCATACTAAAAAATGGCATCTCTTCTCCGCTGAATTGAGATTCCGCCAAGTTCCAAGCTGGGTCCGTTTGTATACTCATTTTGGTGGTTCAAATAAAAATATTCTCTGAACAGTTCGACACTGGGCTCCTCTTGAAGGTATACTTCGCAAAAAACTTGGAAGTTGTAGATGTTTGACACGGAATTGGGTCCAATGTCTTGAGGGTGAAGTTCAAAGAAGTGCAGAACATCTCGGAAAAATTTAGAGCCGGGCGGTGAGAAACCCCGGTTCATGTGATCAGTAAAAACGATGACTTCACCATCCTTTGGCTGAGGTTTTTCTTCTTCCGGATTGGGGTCGCGATAATGCATGACAGTCTTCTCTGGTAAATAGCTGGTTTTCACAAAGTCCTGGAGCGTGTTCTCAGTGACAATGGAGGGAACCCAGTTACAGGAAGTGGATGTCTTCGGCGGCATTGTGAAGCCTAAAAAGAAGGAACAAATTTTGTCGGTTTGTTGATTCATTAAGCTGTATGACAAGCATTACAAGACATATTCAGGATGGCGGGTTAAAAGGGGCCTAATGGTATATGACTAGCTACAATTGATCATATAAGCCGCCATGACCAGATTGATGTCTATCAAGAGTGAAATCTGTTAAGTATTGAATCTAACTACAACTGGTGATGTAAGCCGCCATGGCCAGGTTGATCTGTCAGGAAGAATATTTTGCTAAGTACTGGACAAACAGGTTTCACAGACTGAAACTATAATTTTGGATCAGTGGCAGTTCAAAAAATGCAGTAAATTCTAAAACCTAAAAGCGACAGCAAAGGAGTTCATGGGTTCTGATGAGATTTTCTATGAATAAAAAGGTCTCATGGCATTAAAAGCAAGGGCTAAATCACACAAGACGAAGTTATATGCTATCTTCAGATCAAAATATGCTAGGGTTGAAGAGGAAGGCGAAGAACAACAAATAACAACAAAGAACAGGGCTAAACCTAATGCAGATCTCGAGCATACTAAGGTGAGCACTTACAGATGCGTATGAGATCGCGTGGAGCGCCGGGCTTCTCGTCCCGCCAAGTCGATGCAGCGCCAAGGGCGTAGGAGGACGGGCTTCATGGGTGGGCAGAGCTTGAAGTGGCGATGAGTCGCGAGAGGAGGAGGAAGACGAGAAGGAAAGGGGAGAATGAAAAGAGGCCGTCAATCTCTATTTATAAGGAAATGGTTAACAAATGGGCGCAAAAACAAGGATGCCAAAAGATGATTATCCAGCGTTCAATGCCTTGATTTTCGGAAAGGTCATTAAGGATAAAGATCCGTTAAGATATATTGGATAATGTGGAAAATTAATGACAGGTGACGTCATGGCGGGTTATCACGATCGCAGAAGATGACGTCATGGCGGGTTATAAGATCTCGCACAAATGAAGGAGAGATATTTTCAAAGTGTTGAAGATTAACATGAACAAGTTCAAATCAATCTGGGGCCTAATGTTGAGGATATGACTATTAGGTATGACCCGCCATGAGGGGCCGGGTTATACCTATGGCGGTTCATCAGTATGAAGCCCAGGAAGATATTGAAGATGGTGGTTCATGAAGGGCCCAAGGCCCAAGGGCGACTTAAGGCCCATAGGGGTAAACCACTATAGATGTATAACTTGTATTGTAAGGCATGTATAGTTAGTCACCGAGCCGGACACGTTGTCTATGAGCCGCCGACTCCGTGAGTCATCAAGGCCAACCTGTATATAAAGGGATGACCCAACGATGATTCAGGGCAAGAAACAAGAGATCGAAGCTAGGTCAAGCGATTCGCCCTCGTAATCGAGACATAAGCAATACCACCTCAAACTGGATTAGACCTTTACCTTCACCGCAAGGGACCGAACCAGTATAAACTCCTGTGTCCTTTGTCCCATTTAACCCCTTTAAGCTAACCTATTCGTGATGGCTCCACGACTAAGTCCTCACACTAGGACATCCGCCGTGACTATTCCACGACAATCACCAAAACATACATCAAGTAGGTCACGTGAATATCCCATTGTCACCATAGATAAGCACATGCAAGACATACATAAAGTGTTCTCAAATCCTTAAAGACTCAATCCGATAAGATAACTTCAAAGGAAAACTCAATCCATTACAAGAAGATAGAGGGAGAGAAACACCATATGATCTAAGTATAATAGCAAAGCTCGCGGTACATCAAGATCGTGCCAAATCAAGAACACGAGAGAGAGAGAGAGAGAGAGAGAGAGAGAGAGAGAGATCAAACGATAGCTACGGGTACATACCCTCAGCCCCGAGGGTGAACTACTCCTCCTCGTCATGGAGAGCGCCGATGATGAAGATGGCCACCGATGATGATTCTCCTCCGCAAGGTGCCTAACATGGTCCCGATTGGTTTTTGTGGCTACAGAGGCTAGCAGCGGCGAACTCCTGATCTAGGTTTCTTTTCAGGGTTTCTTTATTTATAGGAA
This sequence comes from Aegilops longissima, assembly GCA_021605205.1. Lineage (NCBI taxonomy): Eukaryota > Viridiplantae > Streptophyta > Magnoliopsida > Poales > Poaceae > Aegilops > Aegilops longissima. The sequence continues at coordinate 29,951 of JAHIAM010001180.1, read as the reverse complement.
TTTCGCTGCTGGGCTTACGTCAGGGGGTCCACGAGTCAACCACAAGGATTTGAGGGCGCGCCTCCACCCTTGTGGAGACCTCGTGGCTCTTTCCGCCCAACTTTTTGCTTCGGAGGCTTCTTCTAGTCCATAAAAATCATCAAAATTTTCAGCTCATTTGGACTTCGCTTGATATTCCTTTTCCGCTAAATTAAAAAATAACAAGGAAAAAACACAAACCGCACTCGAGCTCTAGGTTAATAGGTTAGTCCGAAAAATCATATAAAATAGCATATAAATGCATATAGAACATCCAAGATAGATAATATAATAGCATGGAACAATCAAAATTATAGATACGCTGGAGACGATCAAGGTTGTCTTCAAAATTTTATTTTCACGGGTTTGGCCAGGATGTTTTCCGCGCCTTTATTTTTTTTAAGATTGAAGTTGTTTACGGTTCTATTCCGATCGCTTTTTCGCCTAAAATTGTAAACTAGCGGTTATTTTACAGTTTCATGCTTTTAAGGGTATGCTAGAGATGCTCTTAGAACAAACAAAGGAAGAGTTGTGGTGTGAGCGCTGTGTAAAACAGCTATAACTAGGCTTCTTCTAAAAAAGCTATAACTCCGTTATGCCAATAGTGTTTTTCCAATTAGCATTGGTATTCAGCTTTGGTTGTGTGCATGTTTGATGCAGTGGCTGCATACGCCATTTCAAAACACAAAAATGTATTCAGTGACGTGTCCCAATCTGTCCTCTCCACTCTACCTTAAAGTGTAGAGTCATGCTTTTGGGCGAAAAAGAGAGTTAGAAGCCCAACCAGACCAACCAGGATATGAAATGCTAGGTCGACACTTGTTATGCCATGGTGATTTTATTAATTAGATCATGGTAGTTTATTTTATGTAGCCTGCCAATTTTATTATTTAGACCATGACAATTTATTTAATTAGACCATGGTAGTTTTATTATAGGTAACATGACAATTTTATTATTCAGACCATAGTAATTAGACCGTGGTAGATTTATTACAGGTAGCATGTTTTTTCTTCTTAAAAGGGTGGCAAAAATTTATATGGTTTTTAGCTATTTTATTTGTAGATGCAAATCCCAACTTTAAGGCTTGGCACTGCTCAAGCTGAGCTGTTTTGAACCATTTTTACTAGGAACGATCGTTAGTGTGGGTGGTTTAGGAGAGTTTCTGATATCAAGGGCCGTTTGGGAGGGAATGACAGCCAAATACTGCGGTGCTTTTATTGGGATTATATCGGGACATGAGGGTTTCAGGGAGCCCCTAGATCTCTTTAATTATGAGATGTACGCTAGCATCACCTCAAGCGCCTCCCTAAATGGGCCAGCCTGACACAGGTTTGCTCCGCTCAACCCTCTCTTGCTAGCGGTTACGAAGATGCTTCCTTTTTTACTTTATGTATATTAGAAAAATTTAGAACTATATTTAAAAATATACTTACTTAAAATTTTAAAACTTTAACGTGCATTTTCTGTTCATTTAATGTAAAATTTATTCATGTAATTTCGTTCTATTTTTTCATATAATTCAAAAAGAATTCATCGCATTAAAATATGTTCACACATTTCAAAATACTTTTCTCACTTTGGTAAAAAAATCTTTTGTGCCGCTTAAAAGGGTTACAATTTTAAAAATACGCTCATGATACTTTGTTTAAATATGTTCATGGAAATTTAAAACATTGTTTATGTAATTTGTAAAATTGTTCGTGATTATTTAAGAACTTATTCATGACATTTTAAAAAAAATCACGCTTTTAAAATATGTTTCCTGACATGTTAAAAAAAGTTCATGAAATGCAAAATGATATTAGGGATTTTAAAATTTTAATACCATATTAAAATACTGTGTAATTTATATAAATATTCATACACCCTTAAGGAATGTTCACAAGTTTTACAAAAAAATGTTTAACTTTTGTTTGAAAATAGTTGCTGTGTATTAATATATGTTCATTGTGCATTTCAGAAATTTTCAACGGTATTTCGGATAAAGGCTCATAGTGTGTTTAAGAAATGTTTAACATGTATCTGAAAAGTGTTCAATCTGCACATAAAAATGTTTAACCTGTATTTAAAAATTATCACATATATTTGAAAAGTGAAGAAAAAACAGACAAACCGATATAGAACACACACACACACAAAAGATCATGCGGAAACTTCTAAAAATAGTCTATACCGTCCATAGAAGCTTCTCAATTCTCAAAACCGCTTCAAAATGCCTAAAAAATCGCATGAACACACATTATTGTGCTATTATGGAGCGCCGAGGCGTGAGGACAGATGTCTCGCAATAATTTTGCATTGCACCATTGCAGCATGAGAACCGACCCCCATGCGCTCGCAATGCCGGCTCGATGTCGCCTCGCTGTTCAGCCCTCGAGGCGGCTGGATTGGGTCTTGGGCAGGGGGCCCCGATCATTGCCGCCCGCTGTCCAAGATCCGAACGCCCGCAGCCCTCGTGATCGTGGTGATGTACGATGGGGAGCGCTGGTTTCGCCGAGCGCTTCCTAAGCGCAAGGCGGTGACCTCCGCCCAACCACGGTGGCTCTAGCCATGCGACTCCAGCCCGCGCCACCAAAGAAGAAGAAGACCAAGGTGGTGCAACCGAGCCGGATCTCCGGCCTCGCAGCAGACTCCCACGCCCATGACCAGGAGTAAGCTCAAGCAAGTCGCCAAATGCTGCGACCTCAACGTGGACGCCATCCTCGCTCAAGCATCATCCTCCTCGATCACCGGTGCTGGCCGCTCTGGCCACTCGGTCAGCTCATCCGCTTCTTCCATGGGGGTTCATTCTGGACCAGATGTTTAGAGGTTTATCGCCAGCTTCACATTTCGGCCGCCGCCCTTCTTTGCTCGCCTCGCATTAGTGTTCATCCCGTAGTCGCTCCTGCTCCGTTAGCCCAAAGGTCGTGTCTCTTTGTTAGCTTACTTGCTTTTTCGATCTATGTCTCGCTGGCTTTGTACTTGTTGGTCGCCTTGTGTTAGTCCAAGTTGTAAGACCTTTGTTGCATCAATGTTATCAATGTTCTCCCCTTTATGTTACTGCCTCTTGCATTCTGCCAATCATGCATTTGCCATGCTCCTTTTTTTCATGCACGGGCGATTTTCACCATGATCTATGAAGCTTCTTGATTGGAATGTTAGAGGCCTGGGTGACGTGAATAAGTGCTCTTTGATCCGTGATGTTCTAACTTCCTGTCGACCTAGCATTGCTTGTTTTCAGGAGACAAAGCTAGAATCAGCTTCGACCTTCAAGCTGAAGAGTTTTCTTCCTGCTTACCTCGACAACCAAGCGATCATGCCTTCTTCAGGCTCCTCAGGCGGCATTCTGGTTGCGTGGGACACTTCTGCATTCTCTGGGCAGGTCTTGGCCTCATACAGTTACCATCTTACGGTCCGGTTCTCTTCAACAGCGTCTGAGTCAGCTTTTGTGGTCACCACTGTCTATGCTCCCTTCATTCATCAAGAGCAGCACTTATTCTTTGAAGAGATCAACAATGCAGCTGCTTCAATATCTGAGCCATGATTGTTCTTGGCGATTTCAACATGTATCGGTTCACAGAAGAGAAATCACGAGGTCGAAATCAACGGGCCATGATGGACTTGTTTAATGACCGGATTCAATCTCATGGGCTGGATGAAGTGGATATTTGCAAGAGAAAGTTCACCGGTCAAACAAGCTGAAGATCCTACTCTGGTTTGGCTCGACAGAGTGCTCATCAACACCAGCTGGTTGTTATCCTTCGCCCAAACTTCAGCTATGGTTGTTCCGTCGATCACCTAGACCATGTGCCTCTTTTGGTCCAGTTTGGCAACACCCAGGTTAAAAGCAAGCTCTTCGTAATGGAAAATCATTGGCTACACATGGAGGAAACGCGCTCCATCATCCATAATCGCTGGGGAACAAAGTACCAGGCCGCCCACTCGGCTGCCTCTCTCATAAACTCAAGATGAGACGACCTGCTACCTTATGCCGATGGCAACGAACAAGAGCTAGCTTAGATCTGTTCATTTCCAATAATAAGAAAGTGGTACTCTATCTTGATGCCATCGAGGAACGACGATCTCTATCACTGCTAGAAAGGACACTGAGAACTTTTGCTGCGGACAAATCAGAGTTGCTTATTCTGTGGCTTACTGCGTCTTGGAGACTGAGGGAGTTCCGGACTAGGGGGTGTCCGGATAGCCGAACTATCATCATTGGCCGGACTCCAAGACTATGAAGATACAAGATTGAAGACTTCGTCCCGTGTCCGGATGGGACTTTCCTTGGCGTGGAAGGCAAGCTTGGCGATACGGATATGTAGATCTCCTACCTTTGTAACCGACTATGTGTAACCCTAACCCTATCCGTGTCTATATAAACCAGAGGGTTTTAGTCCAGAGATCTAACAACAATCATACCATAGGCTAGCTTCTAGGTTTAGCCTCTTTGATCTCGTGGTAGATCCACTCTTGTAACACACATCATCAATATTAATCTAGCAGGACGTAGGGTTTTACCTCCATTAAGAGGGCCCAACCGGGTAAAACATCGCTTCCTTGTCTCCTCGTTACCATCCGCTTAGACGCACAGTTCGGGACCCCTACCCGAGATCCGCCGGTTTTGACACCGACATTGGTGCTTTCATTGAGAGTTCCTCCGTGTCGCCACCGATAGGCTCGATGGCCCCTTCAACAATCAACAACGACGCGTCCAGTGTGAGACTTTTCTCCCGAACAGATCTTCGTGTTCGGGCGGTTTTGCACCGCGGGCCAATTCGCTGGCCATCCGAGCAGATCGAAGCTACGCCCGCCGCCGTCGATTTGAAGTCTAAACTATACGGCCGATATCCGCGGAGACTTGATCTTCGACGGATTCGAGCCGCAGCTGCCGCCCAGACCGCCTCGATGGGCATGATCTAACTCGCAGCCTTAACAAAGGCCCCTCGAGGCCGCACTGAATCCGCCCGACCCTTAATCCGAGCCGGATTCCCGATCGAGGACGAGTGGTTGGACACCGCCGGGGCTTTTATCTCTACGGCGATCGAGCCAACTCCATCCCTGCCCTTGCGAAGACTCGACCTGTGGTGCCGGACTCTCTCCGCATCTCAACCTCCTTGCCCTTGCCAATCGAATTCAATTGGGCGCCTGCTATGGAGTTCACGGTCGCAGACATCTTTCAAAGACTCGCCTTTGGCGACATCCTCGAATTCATTAAAGTCTCTCTTTATCCGGAGAGCCCTGGCCGACTGCGTCGACGTTGGGATGCGACGACGAAGAAATTCAAAGCCCACCCACCACCCACTTCATAGCCATCGCCGAAAGCTTACACGACGCGCCGATTTCGATTCAAGACATCGACGGTATGGACGACGATGTAGGAGACAACAATGAACCAACACCTATAGGACGCCGGACAACCTCATCCCATGATGTATACATGGTGGATACACCTAAAGGAAATGAAGACGAGGAACAACGGACGCCACGAAGGATAAATCCTCAAAAGCGGCCAAAACGGCAACGTAAACGCCTAACAAAGTCCCGCCAACAAAGACCCAGCCATAGAGCAGGCTTAACCGGGCGGACAACGAACAAGCTATCGAGCAATCATCCTAACAAGACAACTTGATAAACAATCTGTCCCCAGGAAGACAATAGTCCGGACGACCACGGACAAACCATTGAGCAAAATAACCTCCAGAAAGGCTCGCGCCATCGCACAGAGCCTAAAAAAGCGTATTAAAGCTCAAAACAGCGAAGATGCACTCAGATCGATGGAGCAAATTATTCAAAGACCGCAGATAAGTACAGCGACACAACAACAAAGAGCTACCCAAGAGAAAGCTATCGCCTGACGACGAGGAGGCCTTAGAGCCCCCACAATTAAAAAGTAAGAAGGCCACCCGGTCGGATGGACGACCCCACGGGTAAAAGAGAGCGTGAATGGCGCCAAGACACAAGCCAATATGCGATCCGCATAAGGATTCACATCAAGAGGATGGCCCAGCTTAGGACCATCTATGGGCCAAGAACGCAGCTCACAAAGCAAAGGCAACACGCCAAAATTCAAGATCACGGCACACCCAATATAGGGCGCCAGACACCCCTATGTTTCACTGGCGAGGTGCCGGATCATGAATTTCAGCGGATTCAAACCCGTAAACATAGAGGCATACGACGGAACAATGCACTCGAGTCTGGATCAAGGATTACATCCTCCACATACACATGGCTAGAGGAGATGATCTCCACGCCATAAAATACTTACCCCTTAAACTCAAAGGGCCAGCTCGGCATTGGCTTAAAAGCCTCCCGAAAATACCATTGGAAGCCGGGAGAGCTCGAGGATGCATTTCGGCAAATTTTCAGGGACTTATGTCCGCCTCCGGATGCGCATTTATCTAAGTCACATAACTCAACAGCCCGAGAGTCAGCCCGAAATTCGGAACATGTTCCTCACTAAAAGAACCAAATAGTCGATCGTCCGACATCAAGCCTTAGCAGTTTTCAAACACAACGCTCGAGACGAATGGCTCGCTAGACACCTCGCCAAGAAAAGCCAAGAACAATGGCCGATTAACAAGCCTCATGACCCGCTTATGCTGGAGAGGGCAGCTGGTTGGCTAGATGCAAAGACCAAATACCCGAGTACATCCAAATCAGGGATGGAATGAAATCACGACGCAGAAAAAGATCAGCACCGAATAAAGAAAATGGCCTAAATAGTACGGGCGGTCAACGCCAGATTAAAAGCTCTTGTCGAACAACAAAACACCGCCCCTAAAGGATAATAAAGGACGAGCTGTCCAACCTAAACAAGATTCTGGATAGACTGTGTCAAATACATGGTACCTCCGGGAAGCCTGCAAACCATACCCATAGAGATTGTTGGGTCTTCAAACAGTCCGGCAGACTGAACGCCGAACACAAGGGGCTCGACACGCCAAGTAAAGATGATGACGAGCACCACAAGCAAAGCCTCGGAAAACAAAAGAATTTCCCACAAAAGGTTAAACAAGTAAACTCACTTCACGTGATCAAAGGAAAATGAGCGGCGCCCACTAAAAGGCGCTACCGCACATTGGTTGTCAAACCAATCACCTTCGACCATCGTGACTATTCCGACAATATCCTAACGCATGATGGATCGCCCTGATATTGATCCTATAATCGACGGATTCCAATTTACACATGTCCTCATGGACGGCGGCAAGGACATAAACCCGATATATCAGACACAATCCGCAGGATGGGGATAAACCAACCAAAATTCGCCAGAGCAACACCTCCTTTAAAGGAGTATCGCTCGCCCATACGCCTCTGACGGGCTCCATATCGTTAGAAGTTGTGTTTGGTTCATCCGACAACTTCCGCCGCGAAAGGCTACTCTTCCATGTCGCCTGCTTAAAAGTAGCCATCACACTATTGGGACGCCAAGCTACCGCTTTAACGCAATACCGCATTATGCATCTCTAACACTTAAAATGCCCGTCCACGCTGCATCATCTCGTTAAAAGGAAGTATTAAGTGTTACTCGAAAGCACGGAAGAAGGGGAGACGCATCGACAGCTCCACAGCCTATCCGCCCACTAGGCAAAGAACCTGTAATTGGTCATTCAAACCCCGACACGGCTAGACGAGTCCGGCGCTTACTAGCGCACACCCCCATACGAGGGGCTACATGCATGTGCAACAAGAGACAATAGAGCTCAATTTTATTCTTCGAACTGCATTTCGCTCATTTAATATTAAGTACATCTTCCGCGACGATCCTTTTTCTTTCAAACTAAGTTCTCTCTTTACGATGAACAACGTGGCTACACCCGCCCGTGATACGGCACGACGGAGACACAAGCGCAGACGCAAAGCAGGACCCGCTAAAGGATTCTTTTCAGATTAAGACCCCGCATAAACCTTTTTTCACTGCCTCTTGTTGATTTACATTCCCCAGTTCCTTAATATAATCGAGGAGGAGGCTGGTGCTTTGGCATTGGCCGCACCAGAATTTTTGCGCTGCACTGGACACAAGGGGCTTAGGCATTATTTTGCCCATTTTCATAAAGACCGAATACCTTAGGGAGTATTCGCGCCTCGAGTTAGGGCCTTATATGCATCACCTCAATCATGTCTTTGGTCAAATGTTGGGTTGCCTGCCTCGTGTTTTGCTGCCTTACGCCTGCTTTCACGGCTAACGCGGCACCAGGAGAAATATCGCGACAGTGCCCCGCTTCGCCGGGCAGCACCTCAAGAGAGAAAGCCAAAACTGACCGCCATGATATAGCGAGAGATGGTCAACCACTGATGACTCACAGAATGTTTAGAATTCTCCGAGATTAACGGGACCGGTTTTCGGTCAGCACATACGCACTCGACCGGGAGAGTGCGGTATTCCTGTGGGCTATATAGTAGCCCCACCGAACTCCTATGGCTAAGTGAAAGTGATAAAGCATTATAGTCCGTTGTTCGGTATGCTACGCTATCACCTCCTTAATAGGACCAAGACGTTGGATTATGTGAAAAGCGCTTTTTAAACACCTCGCACTATGTGCGTGGGGGCTGAAGCCAAGGACTGCCATCTTTCGTGTTATATACACATATATAAACGTCAAGACAGGAGTAGTTTACTACTTGAACGCACAAGTATAAAAAGCACTTATATTACATTGAAACATTGTTTTCACAAATCATACATGTCATTTAAACATAATATCCTTCGAAAGCATCGCTGCCTCTATTAAACGAGCGCCCGCAGACTTCTTCAAAGTAGTGCTCAGCAGTACTGCCTTTGTCCGAATCTCGATGCAACGCTGGCCTTCATCTCGCCAAGATGTCTTGACACGGCAAGGGCCATCCGGCCCTCAATACACGCCGATCGCTATTAAGGCCGATACGCTGCACCGCACCAAGAAAGTGCTGCACTAAACCAAAATAGTTTCTTCGGGGTCCGTCTGCCACAAGTGAGTCAAGACATGCTTCATGGAAAATCTAGATACGATTCAGCTCGCCCATTCGCCAACCGATCGGTCAACGGCAGAGGACGCCCGGACTATGGAATTATGTAACCAATATAGCTCTTCCCTTCAGGTTCTTCTTCGCCCTCGAAGTGCTCAACCGCTGGCCCACAGGCCACGCCAAGTCCAGATAAGCATCCTCCTAACTCCACAATTTATCCAACTGAGCATACTTTGATCTCAGATATTTCTCCAGAGTGTAAACGGTTTTCCACCGCAATTGCCCCGCCCGACTTAGCTCCTCCTTGGCAGCTCTCAAAGCCGATTAGGCCTTCTTGGATTCGGGCGACGGCCTTCTTTAGGTCCTCTTGTTCCGCTTTGACGCCTTTTCAAGAACTGCAAGAGCGATCGGGTAGTATTCCTTAACTTTTGGCCATCTCGCCATCTCCTCTTTGCTTCGGCAGCGAGTAGCCTGTTCAGCTTCCAGCTCTTCGCCGCTTTTATAGCGCTGCATTACTAATTTCGCTTGCTCTTTTCGCCGGCGAAGTTCTGCCCGCAGCTTCTTCCACGGCAGCGCACCATCTCGCATTAAGCATATGATTAGTAAAACATGGGCGCCAAGCTCCCTTTACTAGGTGTCCGCATAGAAGTCGATACCTTGTGACTCACAAACCGCTTATTGACCAGCGGATGTCCGTGATCCGCCATCAAGCCGCCGCTTAGTTCGCATATTCATCATCCGCTAGCTCGGACGCCCGCCACCTGTTTAGGAGCGCGATATGTTAAATCGAGATTTGATCTCGCACGCCGCAATTTTGACAACATACCGAGTCCTGTGGGCTACTATCTATACATGGCGATTTTATATGCACAACTGCTCAAAAGGTACATTATTTTTATGCATTCTCAAACCCCTCACAAGAAGCTTCGATGGTTTCAGTAATCCGCTCATGGATGCATTTTTCAATCACCGCACTCCATTAGAGCACGGTGATCTTTTTGAGATAGCCGCCGCCGAGCAGATCCTTCAGCTCCTCCGACCGAACACCACTTGGCGCCGACCTTCCGCCTCACTGGACTTGGGAACCTCTCATGACGACACCTCTGGGTCGCCCGGCTTACATGAGGGTGCGATGTGGAGGCGTTGCTTCCATCATTTCCGGAAGAAGATCCCCGACGATGAGCTCACGAGAAGGGCCGAGGTCCGAACTACAAGGTACAATTTTGGTTATCTTTATAAATAAATACAGGATTCTCCTTATTTACAAGACCCCTTCTTTCTACTTACGGCTCATTGGAGGGCTGATCCCTTGGGGAAATAGTGCGGTGGGTTACTTCCCACGGACTCTCCGACGAAGATTCCTTCCTTTCTTTGAGGCCTTGACCTCCGGATCTTCCTGCTGTCCTTCTTTCTCCTTGGAAGGTGGGACTTTAATCCTCCTTCCTTGATAGCCTCCTTCGCAGAGGCAGTTGCTCCCCGCCTCCCTTCACCTTCTTCAAAAGGCGAACCTTCAACATCTTGGTCAACATGGGATCCGCGTGGCCGAGGGAGCCGACACCTTATCAACTTTGCCTTGGCTATCCACTGTTCAAGAAGCGTTCCTTTAAAGGGCATATATATAAAATAAATGAATGAACAGCTTGTCCGTTACAGACTACTTACTTGAGTATCCGGGCGATTGCAACTTAGTCCTCGCGGCCTCGGTCAAGTCCGACACTTCTCTTGTGATCCAAGAACAGTTTATACATCTCCACGAAGCCGTGCCCATAAAATTTTGAGAGCTCATGGTCCCTCCGGATTGAATTCCCACAAAGTGAGGGGGCGACGCTTGCATGGTCAAGGCGCCAGATCACCATAACTCCGTGCATCGCAACCAGATTGATCCTCTTTCCGGAGATCTCGAATACGCCCCGCAGCAGGGAACATCCTGGATGGCCCCTACCGAGCCCCTTGTTGACCCATGACGCCAGCCATTGTGGTGGACTCCGAGCGAAGGTGAGCGCCACCATTTGGTGCCCCGGAGCGGTGATATAAAACCACCCTGCTGCACAAACCAAGCTCCTCTTGAAAAGAGCCCTCGGCCACGGAGCATCGGCACATTTGCTTATGACCGCCCCTCCGCACTCCGCTTGCTGCCCCTTGATCATCTTTTGGCGCCACCTTGAAGGTCTTGAGCCACAATCCAAAGTGGGGGTAATATGGAGGAAGGCCTCACATACAACAATGAATGACGAGATATGGAGGATGGACTCCTGACTCAAGTCATGGAAATCAAGCCCAGAATAAAACATGAGCCCTGCACAAAGGGATCCGCTGGAAGCCTAAACCTCAAGGAAGTGGGACACGAACACCACGCTCACCGGCTCGGGAGTGGGAATGACCTGCCCCGAGCAGCAGCCTATGCGAGATCTCGCCAGCTAGATACCGGCGCTCGCAGCTTTAGCACGCCTTCTTCTCAGGACGGGAAGACACCCATCGCCATGTTGGGTCGGAGCCGACATTGTCGAAAGTCCGGTTACCAATCAAGCTTTGGGTGTTGGAACTCGGCGCGAGGCTAACTCGATAGAGGGTGTAAAAAGGAGAGGGCCTTGGTTTCGCGATAAAAGAGGTTGAATACCAAGAGCCCACCCCGTGGTCGACTAGGACTCGCTTTGATAGAGAAGGCAGGCCAACGGGCACGGTTGGGTTACCCACGTCCGTATTGATGAGAATCCGGAATAAGGGGGCACGATCCACGCTGATAAGACGCGTTAAGGAAACCGCCGCTAAACACGCCGAGGTGGAACAACAAAAATGATTCATATAAAGGCCTGGCTGCAGGTGATGTCACGCCGCTGAATACGCTGCCAGATATGTGCAAGAATTATTCTCTACGGTGTTATGTGGAACTTGTTTTGCAGAGAGTCGACACTATCCTGGTGTTCACCGCCTTCTATAAATTATTTGGAGGAAGAACCCGCTTGCAATGCCAAGACAATATGTGCGCCGGACTCGCTGCCATTGAAGCCTGTTCGTGGGCTATCGAGGAGTTCCGGACTAGGGGTGTCCTGGATAGTCAAGTATCATCATCGGCCGACTCCAAGACTATGAAGATACAAGATTGAAGACTTCGCCCCGTGTCCGGATGGGACTTTCCTTGGCGTGGAAGGCAAGCTTGGCGATACGGATATGTAGATCTCCTACCTTGTAACCGACTGTAACCCTAACCCTATCCGTGTCTATATAAACCGAGGGTTTTAGTCCGTGAGACTAACAACAATCATACCATAGGCTAGCTTCTAGGGTTTAGCCTCTTTGATCTCGTGGTAGATCCACTCTTGTAACACACATCATCAATATTAATCTAGCAGACGAGGGTTTTACCTCCATCAAGATGGCCCGAACCTCGGGTAAAACATCGTGTCCCTTGTCTCCTGTTACCATCCGCCTAGACGCACAGTTCGGGACCCCCTACCCGAGATCCGCCGGTTTTGACACCGACAGAGACGAAGGGCTAAACTCCGTTGGTGTGTTTCTGGAGATGAGAACTGCAGCTTCTTCCACGCTGCTGCTAATGGCCATGCCAGACGGAACAAAATCAGGTACTCAAGTAGAGACGGAGTTGAGTTTTTGACAACAAACTCAAGCTTCACCGCAACCGAGTACTACTCGCCTCCGGTCAGCCTTCCCTTCGATTCCTACAGCTCAACTTGATCATCTCTATGAGCATGACGACTTATCGTGCCTAGCAAGGGAATTCACCTGGGAAGAGATAGTTGAAGCTATCAACCACTCGCCAAACAACCGCAGCCCTGGCCCAGATGGCTTTACCAACGAAGTTCTTCAAAGCATTCCACGACGCTCAAGGCATACTTGCAACTTTTCTTCTCCCAAATTTCTATCGTAATGAGCTCGACCGTCTCGAATTAACTCGCTCACATTTCCCTTCTGCCCAAGAAGGAAACCCCACTGAGCTCAAGGATTTCAGGCCCATCTCTATTATACACATATGTGCCCAAACTTGCTAGCAAGATACTAACCAGAGGCTTCAAACTCAAATCTCGGGCTTAATTCACTCCCTGCAACTGCTTCATCAAGGGTCGAGCCATTGTTGAGTACTTCGCTCGTTGCGTACATGATCCGTGACGGCGATAAAAGGAGATTGCCCATGGTGGCCTCGTTGATTTTCAAAAGCTTTTGACTGGCCGCTTGGCCTTGCCTTCTCAGCATTTTGTTCGCCAGAGGCTTCCTCGCCGCTGATCGCTTGGGTTCAATGCTTGCTATCCACGGCAACCTCTCGTGATCCCGTTGAATGGGGAGCTGGGTGACCTTTTGCTAATAAGCAAGGCTTCGTGGTATGCGATTCCATATTGCCATACTTATTTATTTTAGTGGCCGATGTTCAACGCCTCTCGCTGCTCGCTTTCAAGATGGCGCTTGATTCACCTCGATTCAGATAGATTGTTCCCAGTTCTGCAATACACCGATGACACCTTAATCCTCTTCCATGGCAGCACGGAACAAGCCAACATCATCAAACAGATCCTGTCTGATTTCTTTGCTTTCTTTGGGCTACAGATCAACTATCACAAGAGCACGCTCATCTCGATATGCATTGACAGCTCTACCACTCATGAGATTGTTGCCATTTTTGGATGCCCGCCTTCCAGCTTCCCTTGCACCTACCTTGGCTTGCCCCTCTCTCTGCATAAGATTCGGCACGATCTACTGCTACCTGTCATTCATAAGGTTGACAAGTGATTATCGGCTGGCTAGCTACTCTTTGTCTTGGGGCGGCAGACCACTCGATTAATTTGATATCGCCAGATTCCCAGCTACTTCATGACATGTTCACCGGGTCAAGGAATCCTTACACAAGCTAGAGGGCTTGTTGAGATCGCTTCTATGGCAAGGCACTAACGCAGCTAAAGGGGCCACCGCTTAGTTGTTCGCATTTCGTCACCATGGCACGGCCTCATTGGTGGTCGGGTGTTAGAGATCTTTTACGATAATCAGCCCTACTAACCAAGTTTGCTACTCGAGTGCTCCAACACTCGACGCCCCTTGCTACCAATGGTTCGCCCAACAATATTGCCACAACTCTATACCAAGGATTTAACTGCGGCGCTACGACATCGCTTATCCGGAGTGGCTTTAAGCAATCCATCTCCATGATTCTAGCCTCTTCCAGTGTTCTTTGGGTCCCCGCGCACTAATTTCTTTCTCGCATGACCGCCGGCTCCCACTGGACGCCTAAGCTTTGCTCAACCTACTTTGTACACCTTTGAAAGAGACAAGGACTGCTCCGTGGCCTCTCAATGCCCTCAAGGTTTTTGGCACCTCCAGCTTCACCCCAACATGTCAGCCACTGCCACCAACAATCTCCAGCTCCTTCTCTCCCTTCGATTCTCGCCACGACATCGCCTCAAACCTGCACTCTAGGCTTTCTACATCAATAACAAGCCCATCACCGCAGCTCACGTCTATGAGCTTCTCACCTTCAGAGGTATGGCTTGTGTATATAGTTCTTGGGTCTGGGACCGAATCATCCCCTCAAGCACCGGTCTTCTTGTGTGGTCATTGCTCGGGTCGCTGAATACTGGATAACATGGTGAAGAAACATTGGTCCTCGACAGTCAAGCCAGATCGTGGATATCCGCCGCTTCCGTAATCAAGGCCGCACTCGGTTTTACGCTGCTACCCTACCAAAGAATCGGGATGTGTTCGCCCGACTAATCTTGCCTTCGCACACATACAAAAAATACACTCCGTGATGATACGTGTTTGTCATAGTAGGTCGTGGTTTTTGTCATGCATGTACATCCATGACAAATTTATGACGTAATCAAGATAGTCATACCGTGTCGTCAGAGAAGTGTTCCATGACATTATCAAAATTATCATCACGGAAGTGTCCACTTCCATGACGATAAATCGCTCACGTAAGTGCTTTCGCCAAGGGTGACCGACACGCGGCATCCACCGTAACGGAACGCCGTTAAGCTATCGGGTCGGGTTTTGATCCGATAACCCGTTAACAGCCCCGACCAATGGGGATTTTCCACGGTAAAATCATCATTGGTCGGAGGAGACACGTGTCGTCCGCTACCGCACAGTGTCACTCATCCAATGGGCGCAGACGCGCTTATGATATGTTGACACGTGACCGCCCATCGTTTAAATGGGCCAGCCCAACTAAAGGCCCACAAGATTTTATGACCATAATGGGCCGCCCAGCTAAAGGCCCACGAGATTTTATGGGCTATAATGGCTGGCCCAGCTAACGGCCCACAAGATTTCAAGGGCCATAATGGGCCGCCTGTAAAGGCCCACAAGATTTTTGTTTGCCATAATGGGCCGCCTGTAGGCCCACAAGATTCTTAAGGGTCATAATGGGTCAGCCCAGCTAAAGGCCCACGAGATTTTGCCGACATTAATGGGTCGGCCAATATAGGCCCACAAGAATTTGAGGGCCCTAGTAGGTCGGCCCATTAATTGCTGCCATGTTTTGGGCCAAATGCCGCCCATATTTGATCCGTCCATTAATGGCTCGCCACGCTTCGGGCCTAATAGTGGCCCATATGAGATCCGCCCGTTAAAGCCTACCACGCTCGGGCCAAATTACGGCCAGATCAGTACGCCTTTAAGAGGCTATGGGCTCAATTATGGCCCATATCGATTCGCCCATTAACCGGACACTATGCTTTTGGGCCCACTTGCTAGAGGCCCACTTAGTAATTCGCCCGATATTAGTTTTGGCCTCCTAAGGACTCGCTTAACATTTCGCCCTATATTAATTTCGCCCGTTAAATGCCCGCATATAGTTGGGCCTAACTACGGCCTCGATTTGCATCCGCCTGCCGCAATGATATCCGATTGGGCCAAACAAGGACCGAGACAATTTTGCTCGTTAAAAGCCCGTGATTTGATTCGCACAATCATGGGCCGGAGTTCATTTCGGCTGCCGCCGCCCGTTAGCTATTCGCACGCTTCGTGCCCAACCTACATCGTGATTGCATGACGCCCGATTATGTATTGTAATTTTACTTTTGGCCGGTTTACGCATCGCAAAGACAAGAAAATAACCGCAGCATCGTGAATAAGAAAAACCTAGACTATACAATAAAGAAATTACAACATATTACATCCACTAGGCATCAAAGTTCGCCACTATGATAATAAAGCACAAGCAGCATAGCAGATTACATACACTGGCATCAAAGATCGCCACCAAAAATAAACACGCCGACAAAATAATATACAAAACCGACAAGACTTCAATAGAGTTCAAGAAAGGTTAGCTCTTGCTTGGGAGCTGCAGAAAGCAGTTGAGCAAGATGATGAGATCAAGGCTTGTTCAACACTTAAATCTTCCTCACTGAAAGATAAACAAGGCATGATGACATGTTTTGCACATAAAAGTATCAAGTCGATAATTCATCACATTTCTATCGACGAATAAAGTGACACAGCTTTAAAATTGCATTAACACAATATGGTATTGTTCAGTCAAGACATGGCAGAAATGACATTGTGAAGGAGTTGGCAGCTTCAATGACACCACCGGATTACGATCAAGAACTCATAAGTATCAATGGTTAGTGTGCTGTCAATTTATCCCATTTCAGATTGGCAAATAAAGAGATGAGTTTAATATTACCTCCATCTGGATTATTTGTCATCAAAATGGATGTGTCTAGAACTAAAATACATCTAGATACATCCATTTCAATGACAAGTATTTTCTTGACGGAGGGAGTAGTAGAATGATATGACATTGTTCATAGTTAAGACATTGCATAATATGCCATTGTGTTGTAGTGGGTAGGTTCACCACACCAACCGGATTACGGATGAAGAATGTATATACATGCAGCAAAAAGAAGATCACTTGCTCAGATACTTTAATTTACATGGTATGAATAAGGAACTTGGTTGTACAACTGAAAACTTAAATTGAGAAAGGACAAACTTTTGTTTATGAACTATTCTCCTCTGTTTAAAATAGATGACCCAACTTTATACTAACTTCAAGACAAAATTGGGTCATCTATTTTGGAATGCATTTGAGTACATAATAAACTTTAAACATGCAATTTGATGCAAACACCAAAAATAAACAGCATGTTGCAAATATCCCTAACCAAATATATACAACAAAGTTTGAAGGCTTGAGATGGATAAACTTACATTATTGGTGAAGACAGCTCTATAAAGGCCTTGTCCATGCCGATGGGGGGGCAATTCAAGAAGTTTACCATGTAATCTTCTTCATAAGCATTGCCTTTATTCTACATTTTGTTAAGAGTAAATATAGATGTGATAATATACTAAAAAATGGAGAATATTTAAGATAAGATGAAGAGTGATGATACATAACCAAGTAGCTATAAATGTAAGTGCAGCGATACATGCAAAAGGTACAGCCAAGAGCAATGCACAGCTAAACTTCTTCAAGACCAACCTTATGGTAAGAGTAAATATAGATATGATGTAGAAATGGAGGGCAAAGGAAAATAAGCTGCAGAGTGATGGTACATGAACAACTACATCTGTCATTATAAGTACACCGATAAAGGACAACATGTACTTACAAGAACAATGCAGAGCTAAAAACATTGGCATTGATATCAAGAATTTGGAGCGAACAATTGATAAGCAAGCTATCATGCATACTCATCACATAATGAACTGTGTATGTATGCAAGTACAAAGGATACAGACAACATGTACTAACAAGAGCAAAGCAGCGGGCAGCATATTTATGATATCCTCGCATTCTTTTCAAACCGAATTCTTCTTCGAGCAGATTTCCGCAAACAAGATCCGTGAAGGCACATGCGGAAAAGTAGAAGTTCAAATTTCATGTGATTTCATAGACAAGACTCATCCCGAACGAGATCAAGTGCATAACAATGTTTTTCCATTCAATGTCTTCTAAATTTAGCACAGTGAGACTTCACCGAAATTCGCTTATAGATTTGCCACCAAAGTGTGATTTCCTGTAACACCGACATCGCTGCAATGCTTTCTTGAAAAGCACAAGCAAGCTTTCCTCGTCATGACTATCCAGATTAACCTCGCTTAGTTACAACAATGTAATGTAAATCATTGATGTGTTCAATCAGCGTAAAACAGGAAAATAATAACCATGAATAATAGCACTTACAAGTAAGTTGGACAGAAGATGTGAAAATGGTGTTTGTCTTCACAATAATCTTCCCATGATGGGAATATATGAACGTAGTCCCTAAAAACATTGAAAGCATTGTCTTTAAACTGGGAATAAATGGAATGGGTTCCAATCTGCAGGAATTGGCCGTCATAGCTTGGGATAGGTCTTCGCCGTGGACTTGTCAGACTTTTTGGTCGAGTGGATTTTTCTGTGGTACAGCTTGTGCTATGGCAAATGAAACCGTATACCTTTTGCCGGAGTGCAGGTCCTGTGTGGTGGGGCTAGTGGTGTGGCCAAGAAGTATGGGTACAACACATTGAGTCGGTCCTACGCTTTGTGTCACAGCTTCATCGAACATGGTAAAGAAGAGCAAGAAGATTTTGGATAATAAAATGTTGGTTGCGCAAGAAGGCCCACACATGATGAACCGAGCTCATTAAGAATGCAACTCCCACTGTCTCTCGACCATTTCAAAGCGGTTGGATGAAGATCCCACGCCTCCTAACCCTTCTTCTTCCTCGTCTGTGATTCTTCCCATACAAAACACCGCAAGACGGGCCACCGGGCCGACCACCGCCCCCACCGCCTGTGTTCCTCCACCACCCCACCCCCACCCGTGGTCGAAGTTTTCTGTTCGACGAGGCCCCACAACCACCCGAGCCCCTTGGTTCGCACCGGCGAACTCCGGCGAGCTCTGAAAAATCGAATGACCCAATATTGAAATTTAGTCTACTATGATTTAACTAGTGTGGAATATAAAAGGGAAAACCATAAGCATTGGGAGTATAGTGTTGAGCGTACATGGCGGATCTGAAGGTGCAAACCGACAAAGGCAACTCGCAACCAAGACAAGAAATCGAGTAAAGCAAGGGCGATCTATTTTCTTGATGCGATAAATAAGTTGAGCAGATATAAAAGAGTACCGCTCGTGCAAGCGCCGCTGTACGATCTCGTGAGAATTTGACGGTGCTGCGGTAGCGATGGTCTGTCGGCGGCATGGAAGCAGTCTAGGAGGGTAGACGGTGGCGGCGGGGCGCTGTGGACGAGACGGTCAGAGGAGCGGCGCCGCAAGGTGGACGACGACGGGATGAAGCAAGAGGACGGATGCAAGGATCCCGTCCAAGGCGTGATGAGAGAGGTCGATCTTTGTAATGGACGGCAAGGCTGGGTATCAGCTCCGCATGGTGGAGGAGGACGGCGGTGGATGGGGTGGCGGACGCAAGGGACGGAGGAGGGTGGGGTGGAGAGGGTGTTTTGCGCCCACGGAGTACAAATGGGGAAAAGGGAGGTAGAGAGGAAGGGGGAACCATGTAGTCAGGCGCGCTTGTCTCAAATGCGAGGAAATTTACAAACTTAGCCCCCATTTCAAATTTCTACTACATCACAAAGAACATTAGTCGGTTAGATAGGACGGTAATCTCAAGATACACCAAATATTTGCCGACGAGAGTTTGTTTTTGGCGCCCACCGTGGTATGAATATGAATCGGGAGGAGTCGATTTCGCCGAGGGCACATGTGTTTTGGCGCCCACCGTATGAATCCGGTGAGAGGCGGTTACGTCACGCTTGGGTGAAATTACAAACCTACCCCTATCGAAACCTATAGAAATCCAGCAGATAGGCTTTATGCCAGCAAGTGATAGATGAGTGATTTCCATCTCGCAGATTTTGGTTTCGGGCGGTTACCGGACTTTCCCCGCTTGCTCAAATTTTGCACAAAGGCACGCCATCGTACAACTCAATTCAATCCCGCTTGTATTCTACTATTTTTTTCCATGGATCCATTTTCAATTGGAATTACATTCTATATACATCATTTTTTATATATACTTTCAAAAGCACAACAAAGAATTCTGCTCCTTTATATGTATAATATGATTTACAAATACAACGATCTCAAATCTTAAGGTTGAATTCAAAAAATTTAACCAAATTATGTTCTACTAAATGTATGGATCAGTAATATCTACATATTAAATAACATAGATGTGCGTGAATTCATATGAGTATGCATGTTTGATAGATCAATTTTGGTTCGAGTATGGATTACATGTATCATCATCTCAATTCAAATATTTGAATCCTTTTTGTTCACTCCTTTCACGCCCATCTCTCTCGCATGCATGCTCCTTCGTAGCCATCACTCTCTTTTCTCCAGCTCACCCAAGACACTCACTTCATGTTTCTCCTATCCTCGCAAACATGGTCTCTCGACGCCTCCCTTGAGAAGTGTCACACTCTCCTATCATTATACATTACACGGTTTTCATTATCTCTCACGCCTCTATTGTTCTCTCTGTATCACTGCACCTAAGCTTTTTTTCACCGCCACACACACAGCCTCCACTGCCTTTCACTTTGTCTTTCTCTCTATGGGATTCTCTCACACACCCTATATGTCTCTACATATGACTCATACCACTAAAATTACTCTCTCTCTCTCTCTCAGAGACACAACATTTGTTGCGGTCTCCTTTTCATCTCCATCCCAGATCGACACCGATCGACAACCCCACTCACTGCTCCTCTCTCTCTCTCTCTCTCTCACACACACACACACACACACACACAACTCCTGCTTCCACCCCCTTCCCGACTACTGCTCTCTCTCTCACACACAAAACTCTCGCCAGACCTCGACTCAGATTTCTCTCACAAGAATTTATCGACTAGCTAGCCTCTAGATAGGTTTATACACCCACACTCATGCTTCCACCATCGCATACATGTCTCTCTCTCGCCCCTTGTATCTATGTAGCTTTTTCTTCCTTCTTGAGACACGCCTCTCGATCGTGCACACACACACTATCGCCTCATTTTAAGTTGATACCTATCACACACACACTACTTGTGTCTTTGTCACACATGCACTGGTCCTCCTCCACTCTCCCTCTCTCTCACACACACATGGGCTTTTTGCAACAACTAGCAAGATGCCATGCTGTACGGAACATCAAGATGCATTTGTATGAGTAGTTTATCTTGTGGGATGAACGAGGGAAGACCTTATTTGCAAATGTGGAGAGGGTGGGTATTTTTGCAAATTGTTATAGTTTTTCTATCCGTCAGATATAGATCGGACGTTTATATTGCAGGATGGCAGTACACGATCATCACCAACAATGCTTTTTATAAGAGTAGGGATAAAAATAGAGTTGGTGATGATGGTGGGCCTGCCATCCTCGCAATGTAGGTCGTCCGATTTATATCTCCGACGGATAGGAAGGAAAATATGGCAATTTACCCACACTCTTCACCACATTTGCAGATAAGGCCTTCCTCGCTCATCCTTTTCTCCCACAAGATTTTGATGTTCCGCAACTAACGGGCATCTTGCTAGTAAGAGTAGAAATTAGACATATACCACTTCTAATCTTGAAACCAACAACATGCCTCCCTTTATCTCATCAAAACCGCCAAAGGAATATATTTTGAGTGAAACATAACATATTTTTAGTGATATATGATTTCAAAACTAGACTTTTTTTTCTATCAAATCGGTGAATATGTATTAATCTACTTTGATCGTGTGGCAACGCATTGGCACATTGCTAGTAGTTATTATAATTTTTTGGACACTAGACAAACGGTGGAGTACATATATAAAGAGAAGAGGCGCACGCACGTAGTCAGCCTCTCGATGTCTCGCACACATGGGTGTTACGTAAAGGCGACGTTAACAAATAAACCCTAAAACCCTAGGTGCATGATTGCTGCATTCAAGGGTACCGGCACGTGGTAGCACCTTTGTAGGAGTTGATGGTCGGGACCACAGAACGACTTGAGCGTGGTGGCTCGCCAAATAAGCCACAGATCGAGTAGCCACGCTTAAAATATCATTTTTTAGCGGGTTAAGAGTTCTGATTTTAAATGGCACGTTATAAGTAGTAAGTAGTTTTAGAACGATTGGTATGGAGCTTAAAATGGAATTCATAGTACTACGCACTCCTTGGCGATGGTTGTATGGGTTTATGTTACGAGATGTTGAACCCGTAGTTCTAGGGCAAATACTATGGTTTAGATTTAGATGCTGGTTTTCAAAGAATCGAAGGGGAAACCCTTCTTGATTAAAAAACTACTACCTCCATTCTGGTTTACTAGTCCCCATCGCATTTTGGGTCAAAGTTTGTCCATGAATTTTACTTGTAAATGTGAATGGAAAATGAGATTTTGTTATACCCAAACAAAAAGGACCTGAGGGAGTGATTGCTCGACACGGACGCGACCTCTCATAGCGCAGGCATTGAACCGGCAAGGCCGCCAAGAGGGCCGTGACTCGCCGCAGTTCGGCTGAGCACGCCTCGCTCGCAAGGCAACCAGCTTAAGACTGCCCCCGCCTTTCATTGATCCGCACGTGTCGGCAACACGCCCTTCCATGAAATAGTGCATTTTAGAACACAAAAATGACTAAAATATAATTAATTTACGCATGGTCTTGACTTGTTGTGCTCAGACCGTAGCAGGAACTAGTAGAGGTTTTTCTTTATTTATAACTCTCCTCACATTTTTTTGGCTTTGAAGTGAATCATGGTTGTGACATTATGTATGAATGTGCGATATCTGTGAACATGAGTTTGATGTGGAAGTTGAACTTGAATGTCGGGCTTATGCGCGTGAACTATACCATGTCCAATGCTTCGCTCATTATTGTTTGGAAAGTAATTGTTGTTATTACATGACCCAAAAAACATTTTGTGCCACATCAGAGATGCACGACATCACAATGCATGCCGACCGGATAAACATTTGAACCTAGCTATTATGAAGGAAATTTTGTATTGACAACAGTTTTAGATAGCAGGAGACGCCTAGCCTGCTCGCCTCTGCTAGCTTATTTCTCGCTTCTTCCATCTCTTCTTTGGCTTGGGTGAAGAGATCATCCGATTGCTCTTTTCGCTTCTTCAGAACTCAGCTACATTCTCAAGGGCTGCTGACGCTTTCAGCCTTTACTAATGCCACGAGGACACTAACAGCCGACGACTCCACCCGGCTTGTGTGTAATCCAGCATCATCTGGGAATTTGCACCTTGTGTCTAATCCAAGATCATTAGGAACTGCACCTTGTGTGTAATCCAGCCTCATTTTGGAAACATGATCTCGAGGTTGACCATATTTCCTCCTCGCAGAACTGCATCCCACATGAAGTTACTTTTTTAGATCAATACTCAGAGAAACCTAGATCCATTTAGTAGAAGCTAGATAAATGTAACTCGGAGAAGTGAATTCAAAAGGAAAAGAAATATAAAAACAGACTACAAGGTGAGAACACCCACTTCCTACATCAAGTTAAAACGAAAGCATTAGGACGATTAAGACTCTTCTTATTACACATCAAGAACACCACGCTTAAGAGAAACAGAAACTACAACATATACACATCAAGAACACGAGGCTAAACGAAAGTAATTGAAAGGGTGTTACTTACCAAAGCTCGCTTTTACAGTTCGGTGCAGCTCCTCTTTAACTTGCCACTCCTTGAAGATGTCCCAATATCCTGGTTTGGTCTTCATTGCTCCTCCGCATGTTCACACTGTGGTTTCAAAATCTCAACATGGCAAGAAAAATACTACTAGTAATACTCAAGATCTTGTGGGCAACATTAAAGCACTCGCCCGCCATGTTAGAGCATCTCCAACAGAATCGCAACGCGCCGCGCTTTAAAAACTGCTTACAAGGCTGAGATCGAGAAGTAGATACTAGAGAGTAGAGGATAGTTCTCAAAGATAGATATACAAAAAGATAATTCAACTACTCCTCGTCCGATCCGACCCTCCTGGTGATGTCCTCCTCCGACGCCTCGATCAGAGGCGGAAGATACCGATCGCCGCCGGATTCCTGTGGCAACGCTGCTCCTAGCCTCATGTTGAATTGAGCGTCCGCTTTTCCCACGCTTGTCCTCGCGAGAGGCGCTCGCTTCGCCTCCTCTTATCCCTCCCCACCTCCTTTGCGCCAGAACTCGCGCCGTTGATGATGTCCTCACGGAAGTGTTGGCACCACAGCGCAATGGCTTTCGCCCATCTCGGCGATGCCGAGACGGTGCTCCCGTCGGTTGTCGCGACGATCCTCGCCGGTGCTAAGCGCAGAGGCGCTGAGCTCTCGCGCGCTGGCCCCGCCGGGCACGCTGGGGAAGTTCAATGTTCTATGAGGCCACCGAGGCGCCACGCCGCCGCTGTCAGACGCGGGCGGCCTCGGTGGCGGTGTCGAATTGCCGAGGCCGAGGCGCATCCCATGGAACCGGATCTCGGCGGAGAAGCCGCGGAGGGCGCGGACGCCCGTATCCCTAAGTTTCGGCGACGCTGGCGGCATGGTGCAGCGGGCGCGGCGAGGCGAAAAAAGAGCGGGAGAGAGCGATGGCGAGGCACAGAGCGTGGCAAGGCACAGAGCGTGGGAGGGCGTTGATTTATAAAGCGCTACGGACGCCAAATAAAACTAGCGCGACGCCTGCCATTTTCACAAGCGATCCTTTCCCGACGATTCTCTGCTATCTCTACTCTTCTCTACGGTTATATTTATTTTATATTTAATATTTAATATTTATCTCTACTTCCTTTACTGTCTACTTTTTTTCTATACTTTTTTTTCTTGCAATATAGGTCGTCTGATTTATATCCGATGATAGGAAGGAAACAAATGGGAATTTTGCAAAAGATACCCATACCCCTCTCCAGATTTGCAATAAGGCCTTCCTCGCTCATCCTTTTCTCCCACAAGATAAACTACTCATACAAATGCATCTTGATGCGCAACGCGTGGGCATCTTGCTAGTTCTAAAAACCTTTCCATCATTTGCCACACGCTGGTTGCGTATGAAAACCTACCCAAGCACAGCGATGCATACAGAGCGACGACAATTACAAGCTGATATTCTGTTGGACAATGGAGGCTATAACCAATTACTTTTACGGAACAATAGCACCCAGGAAAATTGAAGGGTAGGTATGAACAAAATTGAACTGCACATGTACCGCTAAGGATTCAATACACACATTACCAATCGAGGAGGAGAACGATGGTCGCGGCCTCTCGTGGAGTCATGGTCGGCAACGGAGTCGGTTCATTGTCCACGACGGTGGTACTTCTGCGCTACGCCGCTTCCGGAAGCAGATCCGAGACCGTGGAAGACGATGCCGGAAGAGGCTCGGCTTACGACGACGACGGTGGACCTGCCCCAGGGGCGACGAGGTCGCCGATGAGGCAGAGGCGCAATGTGGACGAAAAGGCTGATGTAAAGGGGAGGAGCACGAAGGCTGCGGTGCCGGGAGAAGTCTATTTTATGGGATAGAAAATGGGGAGTATTCAGTGTACTACTGGGTGCCGGGTGGGGCTGGCTGGGTAGGGTGAACTCGGTTACGAAAACAGCCCCTACCAAGCGCCAGACGTGGGCCTGTTCCAAGGCTATGATGGTAACTTCCCAACGTCAATCAGGTCGCAGGAGATTTTCCCACGACCTCAAAATTTTGTGACACCGACTCCCTGTGGCGGTTGAGTGATTCGCTAAGCAACTAGCTTAGTAGTAGTAGTAAACTCTGCATATTAGGTTTGATCAAGTCAAACTTCCTAAAGTTTGACTAAGTTTATATAAAAATATAAACATTTACCATAACAAATATGTATGATGTGGAAGTACATTCAATAATGAATCTAATGGTATTTATTTGTTATTGTATATGTTAATATTTTTGTTATAAGCTTTCTCGAGAGTTTACAAAACTTGACTTTGACCAATGCTAATACGCTGACTTAAATAAAAACGGAGGGAGTACACATTTGTTTTCTTAGTTTGTAGTGAACTAATCATTTGTTGAAATTGTGAAATAAATATATTAGGCTATTGACTTCAATGTAATGGTCTATACAATTCAATAGTTACAATCATTGTTGAATCCCAAGATGTATACAAGGTCTATAGTACTTCACAACATGCTCAAACTCACATAATCCCAAATAAATGAGAATCTAAATGCATTTCATAGTTATTACTTTGTAGGATGCAACAAAACAACCAAAACTCTACATCAGCCATTATAGAAGCAACATTTTGACATATCCCATTGTGTGAATGAAACATGCAGAGAGAGCTTTTGAAGATGGAGCAGATAGGGGGAAAGATTGTATGTATGTGGACGGAGAGTAGGAGACCTAGACACACACACACACACACACACACACACACACACACAGAGAGAGAGAGAGAGAGAGAGAGAGAGAGAGAGAGAAAGAAAGAGGAAGAAGTTAGGTCTGAGAAAGATGGAGACATGTAATATACGTGATTCTCAGATATGTGGA
Source organism: Aegilops longissima (assembly GCA_021605205.1). Taxonomy (NCBI): domain Eukaryota; kingdom Viridiplantae; phylum Streptophyta; class Magnoliopsida; order Poales; family Poaceae; genus Aegilops; species Aegilops longissima. The sequence continues at coordinate 3,556 of JAHIAM010001180.1, read as the reverse complement.
AGGAGAAGAGACAACATGTTTGATGAGAGAGCTGGAAAACATGGACGAGAGGGAAGGATCTCATGGGTTGAGGGATTGACAATTTTGTGGGGAGAGAGGGATTGGTAATTTTGTGCAAGAGAGAGAGAGGGGGGGGAGGAGTCACCACTGTCAGCCACATCACCCTGCCTCCAAATGACCCCAAGATTCTCTAGCTGCTGTGTGGTCGCTGCCTCGATCTGCTCGATGCCCTCTTTGAAGATTGAGGTGTTGTGCATGTTGGGGTGCAAAGAAGCACAAGCTTAGAGTGGTCGCCAGATAACCTTGGATGGGGATGAATTGTGTGCTCGGGGAGTGTGTGTGTGTGTGTGTGTGTGTGTGTGTGTGTGTGTGTGCAAGGCAGGTGCAGTGTGTGTGTGTGTGTGTCGATATTGAGCAAAACAAACCTAAGGAGAGAAATGGGTATTCACGAAGAGATTGCGGGCCTTGAGGTGGGCAGGGCCGAGTGAGGGTGTCAAAATGTGCTGCTGATGCATATGTTGCATGCGACAGTGCGAGGGATTTGGATTAATCGAGAGAGATGGTTGTGTTACGGATGCTCTCTCTCTCTCTCTCTCTCTCTCTCTCTCTCTCTCACACACACACACAAGTAAACTAGAAGACTGCTCTCTCATGTATACACAACGATCGCATCTGCCTATGTCTCACTCATGCATGATCATTTGCACATTCACACCTCTCTATGTCTCAGATCACACGCACACCGCTCCACATTGCCCTTCCGCCACAACACACATATGGACACATACACACGCTTCTCACCACACACACAAAATAAGTATTAAAAAACTAGGGCGCACTAAAACGCCCAAATCCAAATAAACACAAACTGGAGCTAAATTCAAATATATGGAAATATTGCAGCGCCAAGAACTTTCCCAAAGAAAAAGTTGAGTAATATTCGAGGATTGTTTTCACACACACAAAAGGTTCGTGGATGTCCTTCGAAGCGACACGGTGACGCACTGCTCGATCGATCGCAGACGGTCGCGTTCATGCGCTTGCACAGGATTCCGTGATCGTGGCTGTGGTACTAACTTCAAAAAAAGTGCTGCCTAAGTCTAATGTTTACGGTACTAGTACGGTTTTTTTTAAGTTTGACCAACCTCATATAAAACTAAAGTAAGTCCCATACGCGACTCATCAATATGCCGCCGCTGTTGCGCATGCCGCGCTCGCTTGCTCCTCGCCAACAATTTTCGCCCATCACCGCCGGTCGCCACCATCCCCGCGCTATGAAGCAAGGCTCGCCTCACCACGCCGCTCGCAGTCCTCTCACCATGCCGCCACGCTAAGCACGCGAAAGAAGCTGGTGGAGCTGCGCCTATGCACGCAGATACGAAGAGGAGGACGAGCGCTGCTCAAAGACGCCGGCAGGAGGAACTAGCGTGTCATTGTCGCCTCGCCTGCCGAGGAGGTGCGCGATGGTGGTTGTCGCGGCGAAGCCGTCGCTACAAGGCCGAGCCCGCAAATCGGTGCGGACGCGAATCTACCTTTCGAGACCTTGAATGCCACGTGATCCCGCAATCAAGGAGCAATTTGGGTCACGACTCATGTGAGCCGCTTGATGCAACATGGATGGCTAGAAGGGCTTCTTCCACCTCTTCGCCTTTTCTCTTCGCCCGTCAACTTCTTTCACAAATCGACCGACCCAAATTATACTACTAGTACGAACGTATTAAGTAAAGGGGAACATCGAAGGTACGAGCAAGAGTACCAACTGCAAGAAGAACAAGAGTAAGACATAGTACTAGTACTACTTCTACATACTAAACAGTTCAAATAACGAGAAAGAACATAAACATAGTTCTGCCGGGCCTCAAAGACAACACACCCTTGAAAATAAACTAAGCAACTAGTCGCTTGACACCGCAGAGAACCAGCATGAGCAACAAGATCGCCACCTACTCGAGTCCGAGTCCACGCCCTCGACTTCGCCCCGCCCCTTCCTCTTCCTCTTCGCCGACGCTTTTGCTTGAACCGACATCGGCTCGCTTCTTCATCCAACCCATGTAGATATTTAAACAAAGGTAGGCATCCATTGCTGCGCAGACATGATGTGATTCATCTAATGTCTTCGACTCCCATGCATGATGAAACTCGTGATGAGGTTTCTTCAGCTTAGCGCATTAAGGATCAATCATGGCTGCTGCCAGTGGTCAGCATTGAAGGTTGAGAGGAGGACACCAGTGCTTGCTTTCCGAGATCAAGGGCTGGCCTAAACGAGACCTATCCGACGCAGACTTCTTTGTCGCTCTTAAAGCCTACAGAACGAATTTCACTCTTTTGTCCTTGAGGAAGTTCTTAAAACTGCACTCAACGCCGGCATGGCATATGTGGTAGACCAAGCAAACGTTATGTACGCAAACCTGGATCACGGCGGCTTCTTCCTCTCTTCGCCCTTAGATCCTTCTTCGCCCCAGACTGTGGTGTACTCAACATCTAGCCCAATGACCCACTCATCCGCTGAACTGCTGAACATGCATAGAAGCGTAGCAAGCCATGCTTTCACCATCGCGATCCACGGTGTAGATGACGATGAACTGATCGCCGGTGATGGCTCTAACTCTGGTACTCAATCGCGCACATGGAGATTTGGGAGGCCATGGATTTTGGAGGAGGGTTAGGAGAAGTTGAACTGTTGTACCTCGCAAAACTAGGAGCGAACTAATGTGAAAGGACGGACGATCGGGAGCGAACTGTTGTGAGGTAGAAGACGGGACGAGTAGGGCGTGGCGAACGGCGGGGTTGTTGGTTGCCTGTGGATAAACGGCCGCAAGCCCCAAAGAGTTCTCGAGAACTATGCGGACCCACTAGATGTCATGTCTACTAGACCCATATCGTAGGCTTGACGGTATAGCTTCGCTCGTTCGCGACGCCATGCCGGGCGGATGTAACTTCACTTAATTCCCACAACCATCACGCCCCACGACTTTCGCTTCCTCATCACGGGCACGCTTTTTGAGACTTCGACCGCTAAAATGAGCAATTTTTTGCCTACTCCGCATGCATGATACTCCTCCGTCCATTTTACTCCTCATCAACCGCTTGCAAAGTGTTTGACCAAATATATACTTTTTTAAACACCACCTTATATTAATTAACCAGCCACACCAAAGACACTAATTCGATACTAATATTCACCACATGTATGTGGTATATTTACAAGAATACCATCTAATCTATTGTCAAAGCTATATTTAGCGATTAAGTGTGCCACCTTTTATGGCCGAACGGCTAATCTTTGACAATTGAAGATTGTTGATCAACTTCGAGATGCTCAACGCTTTCATCTTCGTGTAACGCGACAGCGCACTGCCATAGTCCCCCGATGCAAGAGACGCTACCACAAAAGCGCAATCGCCTCTAAAATTACAGGATTATGAAGAGAAATACCTATGTAGAGACTGCAATGCAAGCCCTAAGCTCCGCTTCCTCCACGCTTTGACAGCATCAATGAAATCCCACCACCAAATTTATACTAAAAATATCAATATCTACAATACCGATTATAATG
>JAHIAM010001179.1:0-39422 GCA_021605205.1 Aegilops longissima | reverse complement strand
GGGGTTTTTAAATTTAAAACGGAGGTTAAGTTTTCCACACCCAAAGACTGTGCAGGGGTCAAATTCGCCCCTCATTAATAACGCCGAGAAGGTATATAAATTCACAGCGTTCTTTGTGCGTGGCAAGTTACAAGATAAAGATATTTCCCAAAAACGCCTAACATATCCCACGGCGGCTTCGATGCATACAGAGCGCTGATGACTTCAAGTCATGGATGCATCCGCCACTTCTCACCAGCCCAAAGTAGCTCCTGTGCATGACCTCCCTGTGCCATAGCCGACTATAAGGTCTTCATGGCCTGTTCGCCACTCTTATGGAGCTTCGACCAGCCGCTTCAAATTGGTCGCTGAGCACTGGTGTCCGCCCGCATACCGAGACCAGTAACACCTTCTCCGCCGAGCCCCTCGCCCTACAGTGCAGCCGTACACATCGATAGGCAGATTCGCAACGCCCCGGAGAGCTCCCACTCGGTAAGCAACAAGTAATTCCTTTCACGTGTTTGCTTTGCATAAAGAATGCCTTACCGCCGCATCTTCTTCATCGCCCATTCCGGAGGGCTTTTGGCTTCGCCTGGCAGATTTGGCGCCTCAAGGCAGAGGCAAGCCTGACTCGAGTCTTTGAGTCAAGCCCAAACTCGTGTTTCTTCACGAGAGCCCGAGCTCTGCTGCACCCTCCGCCACCGTGCCTCCGCTTTTTGCTCGATACGCCCACGGCCGCATTTTCTTGCCTTGACAGCTTCCTTCGTGGTTGCCACGGCCAGGCCCCGTAATACCTATGTTGGTCCCGCCATTTTTGCAACCACATCTTTTTATATACTTACATAAGGTATTATTACCTTCCTTGTCCCGAGCTGCTTTGGCAAGGCCGAAGCCGTGCTCTGACCGCCGAGGCTCGCTTCAATGATCGACTCTAGCCAAGGCGGCAGAGGTCAAGAGCAGCCTGATCCCATATTGACATACTTATGTTAGACTCTACAGATATCTTTTGATCCTCGGCCTTTTCCAACACCAAATCGAGCATCAGGCTACCTTTATGCGGTAATATTTTTACATATCTTAAATACATACCAAAGCCTCGTTAGAAGGCTGGCACAGCTTCAATCAGCCCGCCTGGCGATCAACCTTCGATCACCGCACTCATAATAGTGTTGTGTTTCGTCGATGGAGGCGCTTAGCACCTCCAACAGATATCCAGGCTCCGTTGATCGAGGTCACCGCGCCGAGGGCTTGCCCTTCTTACTAGGGGTCGTCACGGACTCGAACCATCAAGGTTCCGGTGTGTCCGCCCAGGCCGAACTTGAGCCCTTGGGGTTTTGTCCCTTTATGCTCGAGTTTGGGAGGTCACCTGCGCCTCGACCACCTCCTCCGGCTTGACCATTTTGGGACTCCACCTAAGCATCATCCGCAGCGCCAGGGGAGGAGGCCGAAGTGAAGTGCTATTCACATCCGACGAAGCTTAAGGAGCCGCCGACGACACGCCGACTTGGGCTCGGGCGACTGCATGATTATATTCGGCCGAAAGATACTCGGCAACAAAGGAACACCATGAGTTATTCCGCATCCGGACATTACGATTTTGCCAGGGCTTGGCCTCGATGGCCACTTCGCTGTCGCCGGGCTGGTGGAGTACTGGAGGAAGGGTCCTCCCTTCATGATTCTCCCCCCGGCTTGGGGCGGCCTTCCTTTTCTCCTTCGCCGTGGAGAGACTCATCTTTCCTCCTCCTCGTGGGAGGAGTCCGCCTGGATTCATGCACGAGTCCGACACTTTTTCGAAGTTCGGGCCTTCTTCTGGCCTTCTTCTCCCAGCCACGCAGGTGTCGGAACCAGCAGCCCTGGCTGCTGGCATCCGCTGGTCTGGCAAGGAGCCGGACAGTTGATCTCGCCGACGCCTTCCGCCAATCCTGTTAAAGGTAAGGGAGTTTAGATCCCGTGATAGGGTCAAAACATGAAAACAAGTATCCGTGAAGGGTAAACAGCTACCGCTGGCTTGATGCTACGCTGTTGAATCCGCGATCCTGTAGAGGATGCGGAGCCTCGCACTTTGAGCAAAGACTTCCGCATCTTCGCACGAGTGTCAAGAGCCCCGCCAGGTCTCCGTGTTGTGCCGGATTAAACTCCCACAAGCTGAAAGCTCGTTGTTGGCATGTGAGGATCCGCGATGAGCATGACCTGACTACGCTGACGAAGTTTGAGCTTCTCACCAGGTTTTGGACGCAGGTTTGAGTCCGCCAGCTTCTTATTACTCCCACGATGGCCCTTCTTTCCGTGAAGTGAGCCGTGGGGATGCCAGATCGAATTGGGGGCTGCCCATTCAGGGTCACGTGGCTTGATGTGAACCACCCCGATTCCACCCCTTTATGGTCTCTAAAGGTGCCCTCGAGCCATAGGACGCTGGGCATCTTGCCCACCATGACACCTCCGCGACTGCTTAGGCCGCCCACTACCTTCGCTTGACATTGAAGGTCTTCATCCATAAGTGGGGGGCTGATGCGAGGAAGGTTTCGCAACCATTTATGAACGCCGAGATGTTGAGGATGAAGTTCAGGCCGATTGTGAAATCCAGCTGTAGTAGAACATGAGCCCCTGACAAATGGGTGAAGTGGAAACATAGTCCGGAGGAAATGGGTGAGGAACACCACCTCTCATGGGGCCTCGGTGGGGATGAGCTGCCCCTTATCCGGGAGCCGTGCGCAACGATTGGACAAGTATCCGCTTCCTCGCTTGATGTGTCCCTCCGTGACGGAGGAGACCATCCACTTGCCTCCCGCCCGACATGGCCGGAGAAGGTTGAGGGGATGTGGATTGGGCGCCGAGCTCGAAAGCGAAAATGGATAAGCAAAGGAGGAATAAGGCGAGATGAAAAGGTGATCCTTATCCCTTATATGGGCGGACGAGACCGCACGCCCCAACACCGGTAAAAACTCTCATTATCTCCCAAGCACCAGACTAATGGCACATGGTTAACACCCATAACCAGATGATGAGAACTCCGAATATGACGATCTCAGCTTTGACAAGACGTTGAAAGGAAACCTCAGCTAAGGCGCCGAGGTGGGGATGAAAATGATTCAAATAAAGGTCATTGGTGTGATGTCACATCGCTGGAATATGCCGAACAGCATTGGATTTCTGTCAAATATTATTGTCGGTGTCAAAACCGGCGCGATCTCGTCGGGGGTCCCGGAATCAGCGCCTAGGGCGGATGGTAACAGGAGACAAGTGGACACGATGTTTTTACCTGTGTTCGGGCCTTCGATGGAGTGGTGGTAAAACCGCACGCCCTGCTATGATTAATATTGATGATGTGTACAAGAGTAGATCTACCACTAGATCAAAGAGGCTAAAACCCTAGAAGCTAGCCTCCATGGTATAATTGTTGTTCGGCCCCACGGACTAAACCCTCCATTTTATATAGACACCGGATAGGGTTAGGGTTACACAGAAATGGTTACAATGGTAGGAGATCTACATATCCAGATCGCTAAGCTTGCCTTCCACGCCAAGGAAAGTCCCATCCGACACGGGACGAAGTCTTCAATCTTGTATCTTCATAGTCTTGGAGTCCGCCGATGATGATAGTTCGCTATTCGACACCCCTAGTCCGAACTCCCTCGAGAGTCTCTAACCAGGCTTCAATGACAACTAGTCCGGGCGCGATATTGTCTTTCTTGGCATTGCAAGGCGCGGTTCTTCCTAATAATTTATAGAAGATTGTGAACACCAGGATAGTGTCCGCTCGCAAAAATAAATTCCACATACCACCATAGAGAGAATAATATTACACAAGATCAATTGGTCGACGTATTTTGTATGCGTGACGTCGCACTACCTTACCAAGCCTTTACTCTAAATTGTTTTTTATTGTTCCACCTCAGCGTTTAGCGAAGGCGTTTCTTGGCACGCCTTGTTGAAGCAGTAGATCGTGGTTCCCTTATTCCGGGATTCCCATCAATACGGACGGGTAACCCAACCGCTGCCATCATTGATTGTGACGCTTGAGGATAAGCGAGTTTTACTGGAAGTAGTGGGGACACATGTTTTTGTTCTACCATATAAGGATAAAGATCTAACCCATTTACTCACACTTTCTTCTTCCTCCTCGGCTTATCCATCTCCGCGAATCCTCGAAGCTCCAAAGGCCTAAGTCCGCACTTCTCTACCTCAACCTTCTCCAACCATGTCCCGAGCAGGAGCAGTGATGGCCTCCTCCGCCACTTCTGAGGGGCAGATCCAGAAGTCGCAAGGGCGCGGGATATTTGTCCAAAGAATATCGCCAAGATCGGGTTCTGCTGACGCAGGGAGAGCTCTGCCCCCAACCCCAGTTCCCCATGAGAGGGTGAGTATTTCTTCCCCATTCCTCCGCTGATCTGGGCTTTCCGCCCATCCCATTTGTCCGGGGCTCTAAATTCTACTTCACGGCCTAGATTTCTATGATCCGCCCGAATTTCATCCTCAACATCTCGCTTTTTATCGTTAAGCGAGGCTTTCCTCGCAGCATTCAAATTTATTTCGCTTGTGGCTCAAGACTCAAAGGTCAAGTCGAAGGTTGTGAAGGGCTGCTGCCGGAGTGCGGAGGCGCTTATGGCGGGCAGGGATGGCCCACGTTACGCGGCTCGAGGGCACCTTCGTGGAAACCATCATGGGGTGGCAATCGGGTGGTTCTACATCACCGAAACAAGACCCTGATTGGGCAGCGCCCCGAATTCAGATCTGGATTCACACACCGCTCTCTGGCTATGGAAAGAGACGGGCCTGCGGGGGGATTCGATGGAGCCATCCGACTCCAAACAAAGGCCCAAACTCTGGTGGACAAGAATCTCAGTGCTTGTCGACGTAATCCGTGTGATGCTCATCCGCCGGATTCTCTGCCGCCAACAACGGCTCTTCAATTTGTGGGAGTTCGATCCACGACATAGCACCGAATTCTGAGCCGCTTCGCTACCACGCATCAAGATGCCCCGAAGGTGCCGTTCTACGGCGCTGGCCCCCGTGATCCACCAACAACAAAGATCGCTGATACAACTTTTAACGCATGCATCAAGCCAGGCGAGGTGTTATTTTACCTTTACGGGACTCTTTTTCATAGATTGACCTCTACGTGGATCGAAAACCCCTACTTCTTCGACAGGACTAGTCATTGAAGACGCCCGGACAGATTAACTGTCCTGCCTTTGCTGAAACCCAAGCGGATGCCCGATTGACGGGTTAAAGCGCCTGCACTCATGTGGTGCCTAGAAGAAGGCCAAGAAGGAGGCCACGGAACTCAAGGGAGCTCCCCAACGCCAAAGTCCGCCGGATTCTCAAGCAGAATCTTCTCCAAGACGCAGGAGGAAGAAGAATTTTCCTTCCCCAGCGGGGAGGAGAGGAAAGGAAGGCCACCAATAACCGGGAGGCCTGAGGGTCCAAGAAGGGAAGAACCCTTCCTCCTGACTTCTCCACCAACGCCGACCACGATCGAGGGGATTCGGCCTAAGGGCCAAGCCTCGGCGAGATCGTAAGTATCCTGACTCCCTGAATAACTTCAAGGTGTTTCTTTTTTCACATAATGTCTTTTCTAGTGTCGCGATACAACCCAGCAGTCCGCCCGAGGATGATCTTTCCCGCTTCGCCGAAAGGGTCCTTGCGTGCATCGGATATGGATTCCTTCCGACCGCCTCCACCCCGCGCGTTGCAAGGACGACGCCGGAGTGGGATCCTTAAAAGGACCCACCCGGAGGAGGAGGCCCCGGAGGTGTCACAGACACCTCTCGGGACCTGGCACTCCCGACTCAACCTCGAGGGCCACAAAGTGGCTCCGGAGTCCCGGCGGGCTACCCCTTCGTGAAGAAGGGCAAGACCGAGACGGCGCTGCCCGGCCCAACCGGAAGGTGCTTGATACGGTGCTGAGGCTCTCAACGGGCGCCTATCGAAGAGGAACACCGCACAAGTTATGAGTGCGGTGATTCGTAAGGTCAACCGCCAAGAGTGGGCAAACCACCTCGCAAGAGACTTCTAATGTGCTTTGAGGTAAGAATTTCAATATATGTAAAATGGTACCGAGATAGACAAGAGCCCTCGATGCTCGGTTCGGTGTTCGAAAGAAAATTCGGCCGAGGATCTTTAGAAAGATAAACGCAGGAGTCATAAAAATATGTCAATATGGGATTGCAAAATAGAGCGCTGACCTCCGCTACCAATCAAGGAGGTCAATAATTTGAAGAAAAACCTCGAGTGTCTCGAGAACGAGCTCTCGCCATGCCAAGAAGCAGCCGAGGAAAAGAAGGTGAGTAATACCTTATGAAAATTGTACCTTCATGAAAAAGGATTTGTTGCAAGAAAAATGACAAGGATAACGGGTATTGTAGGGCCACTAACGAGGTGGCGACCTCAAGGAGGCAGTGTGGCCGCGGCCGAACGTAACGCGGCTGCGGAACGCATCGAGCTAGAGAAGAAGGAGGCGCTTGTGGCGGAGAGACAAAGAAGAGCTCCTGTGATCTCGTGAGGAAAACATGAGAACTTGGAGCGTGACTCAAGACTCGAGAGTCTCGAGCTGCAACGGCTCTTGAGAGTGCCGGGGAGCTGCTAAGGCCAAGTTTCACAAGGCCCTCTGGAGAGATTGAGGCGGTGAAGAAAATAGCAGCCGGTAAGGCATTTTTCAAGTAAAGTAAGCATGTGAGAGCATTACTTGCTTACTCCAATTCGGAGCTCTCTGTGAGTAGCTCGCAGATCTTCCTCAGAAGCGTGTCCGATGTTGCCAAGATTTCTACCGGGCCGAGGAGGGAGCTCGACGGAGAAGGTCTTATGGTCTTCAAGATGCCGAGACGTGGACATCCGGTGCTCTTAGCTACTCAATCAAGTAACAAGGTCGAAGCTCCACAAGGCGGCCGGTAACAGCTGCGAAGGGCCTCATAGTTTGGCTCAGGGCTTTCTAAGGGGCCAAGTGCGCCTGGAGCTACTTCGCCCGGTGCGCGGTTGGTGGATGCGCGTCGCGGTTGAAGTTATCAAGCATTCCGCTGTAATGAGGGTGCCTCGGATGGGCCCTTGCCCACAAGAAAGGTGCAATCGGGCAAGATGGATGCCCGTGATGCTCGTGACTTTGACCCGCCACCAGTGAGGGCAAGGAGCACTGCGCGCGAGATGTATTATAAGAGGTGTGTCAAAGGCGCCTCGCGACTATTGCGGTGTGAGTGCTCCAAAGATGTAATATTGGAGTAGACTCATGATTTTGTTATCCTGTGCGCGAAAACTTAGTTCTATATGCGCTTAAGCAACGCTTTGTTAATTTAAAATATTACCTTCAGGCGGTTGTTATCAAATCGAGAGATGGCAAGTCGTCGCTTCAGGCCCCATGCCACGAAAAGCCGGGTGTTCGATAAACTTGAGCGCTCTTGTTCCCATTTTGGGATCCATCTAGGGAGGCGCCAACACAACGTAGCAAGGCAACCCAACTTATAATGCTTGAACACCTCACTTAGCCATAGAATTCTATAATTTTAAATTTCGGCGAAGCCCCTCAGTCTTCTAAGGTCAATTGGGGCGCTTATTCACGCCTTTGGCCGGACAGTATCCTGCTCCTCGCCTAAGCTGCATAAGTCTTTATGGACTCGCGAAAAACCTTCTCAACAGCGCATCATCTTCGCCTCATCATGACGGCCAGTTTTTAGCTTTTCCACCGAGGCGTTAACTCAGCCTAATCGGGGCAGAATCGCAGAGCGAGTCTCCCAAGGCTACCTTAGCCGATATAACGGAACGTAAGGTACCAAAACACGGAGCCGGGCAAACCCAACTATTGACCCAAGACATGATTCGAGCCGATGCATATAGTGCTATAAGTTCGGGTGCCGTGACTTCAGAAAGTGTTCGACTCATCACACCATAACGCTGGAAACATAAGCCCTCGTGTATATTAGCTGCACTAAAGTGTAACGGATGCAACATGTCGTGAATGAACATATGTATGAAAAAAGAAATGCAATTATAAACAAAAAGGTGCTGCATTGTTTTATTCAATAAGTGCTGCTATGAATGCGTAATCGATACAAATAGTGCGATAAGTAAGGTATGAGACTCATAAACATGTCCTCTCTGTGGGTAGGCTGCATTGGTGTATGAAAATGCTCGTAATGGAGACCACCAGATATTCGTTGTAGCCTTTATCCTTCCCTTTGTTGCATCGGAGTTCGCAGTCTCGCACGGACAGGCTTCTCACCAACGGAGTCCCGTGGGTAAAAAGTAAAAGGTAAAAACAAAAGAAAAAGGAACGACACACGGAGAGCCCCTGTGGTTGAGCCGCAATTGGTTTATCGTGGTCGTGCTCTCTCCCCATGCCCATGGTATCTTCGTGAGCGTAATAGTGTAACGGCGACCTGCTTTGACGCTTCGCAGGGCTGGGTTGGGGCCGCACGCTATGCGCGTTCGAACGCGCTGTGGTCTTGTTGTAGTTACTCCGGCGCCTGATGTGTCCGCCCGCTGAACGGCCGGACTCAGAATTGCCTTTAAGAGGCTGCATTGCACTTCGCCGAGACGCAGATGTTCCTCCGGCGGAGAGAACGCTCGTGTTTCCGCTGACCGTAATGACTCGAGGGCCTCGCATCTTGAGCTTGAGGTATGATAGGCGCAACCGCGCTGAACTTTGCAACGCTGCACGTCCGAGCAAGGCATGATAGCCGCCATGAACGGGACTATGTCAAGATTAACTCTCGCTCGAAGTTATCCGGGATCCAAGACCACTTTCAGTAATTGAGCCTGCATAATTGACTTCTACACCTGGTATGATGCCTTTAAAGGTCGCTTTTGGTAGGTTTAACTTTGAGGGTCTATGCCCATCTTGGCGACCGATCCCGTAAAGCAGGTTCAGGTTCGCCGCCGGCCCATCGTGACTCGTTAGGTGAAATCCATCGACGATTGGGTCTAAGACCAGTGCGGCGAATCCACCGTGGCGGATGTCGGTGGGGTGGTCCTTCGGTCAAAAGTGATCGGGCAGAGGACCATGGATTGAATCGGGCAACGCTCCATCGCGAGACATCCCGAGTGCACGCTCGCTCCTTTTGGGTATGTGCGCATGATATCATGTTCACCGTCCGCACTGGTGGGGGAAACCTTCGCCCTATATTGTTCGGGCGTTTGGTCTCGCCCTCGCATCGCTATGCAGCCCCTTGTCATTGTTTTCGCAATTAACTTGCTTGCTCGTTGAATACCCAACAGTCCCTCTGGTGTGGTTAGCTGGTTTTTCGGGGTGCCGTGTATCCGCACAAGCGGTCGAGTATTCGTCCAAATTGACGGACCCGGTAGTTCTTTTGAATGGCTTTTTCCGCTGACCGGTTTAGAGCCTCGAGTCCGCATTAAATGTCATATCCTCAATATTGTCGCCGCTAACGCAGCGCTTGTTTTTGTTACGACGCTGCCTGCCATTTCGGTCCTTGAAGTCCGGACTGCCGTAATTTTTGCCGAGGTTGTTGCTGCGTTAGCCAGCTATCCTCACCCGCCAGAAGCGGTCATGAGTGATGTGAGGGCTGCCATGGATTTCAGCTTTTCCTGTCCTAGGTGCCGGGCAAGCCACTCGTCACGGATGTTATGCTTGAAGGTCGAGGGCCTCCGCATCCGATAATGACGATTTGGTTTTTCTTGGTTAAGAACCGTGTCCGTAATTGTCCGCCGATTCGCCCGCTGCTGAATTATGTGGCTTAGGTCATCGCCTCGTGGTCGCATACAAGTGCCCCGGAAGTTATCAAGGAATGCGGTTTCGTGTCCTCCCAGCTCCCAATTGACTCACGCGGCAAGCGTTGAGCCAATGCCGGGCTGGTCCTTTAAGCTTGAGGGGAGGTATTTGATGGTGTGAAGATCGCCACCAGGGCCATGTGGATGTGAAGGAGATAGTCTTCGATCCAAACCGCGGATCTGTTGTGCCATCATAGGATTCAATATTGACGGGTTTAAACCCTTCGGGATTTGATGATCCATTACTCGCCTCAGTGAAGCATAGTGGGTGTGCGGCGCTCAGATCGGGCGATATCACGACGGAGCTCAAAAGAGCTTGGTCTGTTTTGTTCGCCCGACCGACTTATTATGTCCGCACGACGGTTGTCGCCACGCACTGCGGCGCCCACGCCGATCCATAGATCGATCTTGATTGTCTTGCCTTGTCCTCCAATATATCTCGCAGGTCCGGAGCGCCCCTTCGCCGCAGGTGCTTTTGAGCGATGCCGGGCACGGTTCTAGTGAAGGGCCTAGAGGCCTTCCGCCGCGACCACGGGTGGTCGGTCACCGTATTGTCTCCCCGGTGATGCGGTTCGTAAGCCTCCTCCTCTAATCGGGGAGCAGCTTATGCTTAGGGTAGCTTTTGAGGGCGCTCGAGCTCATGCTCTTCGCCACGAGGACTTCGTCCATCTGCGCTAGCAGATCCCGATCAGCTCTGTGTTGTCTGCTTTTTCTTTAGGCTGTTCGCCGCGGCTATAAGCCCGCGCCTAAAACGCCTTGTTCGACGGGATTCTCGTGCACGATTTAATTCATCGCTGCCGAGGCTTGCTTCCTTCCCGAGGGAGGCATATAATCCTCTACCTCTTCTTATGCCGCCTCTCGTGAGGGTCGGCGCCTCCATCTTCCCGCTACCGGATCTTGCCGAGTGGATTGTCTTCGCGCTGTCCGGTGTATTGTTATCTCCGTGCCGAATCTTCATTCTTGCTGTGGCGGATTTAGAGCGGCGCCACGACGCCGCGCTGGGCTGCTTCTTGAGGGGTCATCCTCCGTTGTTCCATCGCCGCTCCCATCTTTTGGGATGTCCACCATATATATGTCGATGACGAGGTGGCCTTCCAAAGGCCTCGTAGGCGCGTCTTGGTCGCCTCCGCATCGCCGCCCATACCGCCGATGTCTTCGAGTCGAAGTTCAGCATGTCGGTTAGATCGCCGAGCCGCTACCAAGTGGGTGGTGGTGGGCATTGAATTTCTTCGCCGTCTCGCATCCCAACCTTCCTCGACCGTAATCCGCCAGGCTCTCCTGGATAAAAGAGAGACTTTAGTGAATCAGGATGTCGCCAAAGGGCGTAGAGGCCGAAGATGTCCGCGTCCGTGAACTCCATAACGGGCGCCCAATCGGATTTGATTGGCAAGGGCGCGAGGGTTCGGAGTCCGAGAGGAGTCCGCACCGAGTCGAGGTCTTCGCAGGACAGGATGGAGTTCGCTTGATCGCCAGAGAGATTAAAGCCCCGAGGCGTGTCCAACCACTCATCTCGATCGAGAATCCGCCCGGATTAAGGGTCGAGCGGATTCGTGCGCCTGTGGCATCGCTGTTCGCAGAGCTAGATCATGCCCATCGAGACAAAGGCGGCGCGCTATTGCGCTCGAATCCGTCAAGATCAAGTCTCCGCGATATCGGCCGATAGTTCAAATCTTCCAAATCTGACTCGACGGCCGGGCGAGCTTTCGATCTGCTGCAGATGGCTGCTTAATTGGCCCAGCAGGTAAAGCCGCCGAACACGAAGATCTGTCCGGGAGAAAAGTCTCACCCGGACCGCCTGTTGTTGATGATCGAAGGAGCCATCGAGCCTATCGGTGATGACACAGAGGAACTCTCAATGAAAGCACCAATGTCGGTGTCAAAACCGGCGGATCTCGGTAGGGGTCCGAACTCAAGCGCCTAGGCGGATGGTAACAGGAGACAAGGACACTATGTTTTACCCGTGTTCGGGCCTCTTCGATGGAGGTAAAACCCACGCCCCTGCTTGATTAATATTGATGATGTGTGTACAAGAGTAGATCTACCACGAGATCAAAGAGGCTAAACCCTAGAAGCTAGCCTATGGTATGATTGTTGTTCGCCCCACGGACTTAAAACCTCCGGTTTATATAGACACCGGATAGGGTTAGAGTATGACAATGGTAGATTCATATCAACGCAAGCTTGTTCCACGCCGGAAAGGTCACTGTGAGATGAAAAAAGATCCCGTGGAGTCCTGCTTTGGGCACGCCACACCTCCCAATGAAAAGGACCCCTGCCGACCAGAGAGGTCTGCTTACCTTTGCGGCACGCCACCCTCCCGATCAACAGGACCCTGCTGACCGTAGGAGGTCCGTTGCCCAAGCGGCGGCACGCCACACCTTTAGATCAACAGACCTTTCGACCGAGGTCCGCCTCCGCTTTTGCGGTACGCCAAACCCTCCCGATCAACAGGTCCCTGTTCAACATAGAGGTCCGCTTCTCCGCTGTAGCGGTACGCCAGCCTCGCTTCCATCGCATGTTCCGGCCAAAGCCTCCCGATGAACACGACCACGCATTCCGCTCCGACCCAGCGGTTGGCTCCCACACGCCCGTTGCCTCCGATGAACACGACGCATTCCGTTGCTCTCCCCATGAACACACGCATTCCGTTGCTCTCCCATGAACACGCGGCGCTATTTACGCTATTCGCTCCGGACATGTACACGGCCTAGCCAATCGTATGCACTTCCAGTAGCTGACCCACCAGTACACACACGAGTCAGATTTTCTTTCTTGCCCTGGCCGACAATGCGGTACATGCTACGCATGCGCTTCTTACTACGCATAATACGCGCCGCCTACATCCACCAAGATATATGTATGCATATCGTCATACCGAATGACAACGCCACGACGCTTCGACGGTGGGTCCCGATCATCAGCACTCGCATGCGAAGATGTTGGTGGGTGATACGCCTCTAACGATCTATAATTTTTGATTGCTCCATGCTACTTTATCTACTGTTTTGGACTATATTGGGCTTTATTATCCACTTTATATTATTTTGGGACTAACCTATTAACCGGAGGCCCAGCCTGATTTATTGTTTTATTCCTATTTCATGTTTTGAGGAAAAGGAATATCAAACGAAATCAACTAGAGAAGTTATTTTGAAGGAAAGCCACCCTTGAGAGTTGGTGCAAACTTCAGCAGTATCCAAACCCGTGATACGACACGCTCATCACACATAAACCTCCTATATCTTCCTCAAAACAGCCACCGTTCCACCTATTATGGCATTTCCATAGCCATTCCAAGATATATTGCCATGCAGCTTTCCACCGTCTTTTCATCATCATCATGACATACTTTACTTTTGTCATATTGCCATTGCATGATCATGTAGTTGACATCGTATTTGTGGCAAAGCCACCATGCATTATTTTCATACATGTCACTTTGATTCATTGCACCATCCTGCACACTCACGAGGCATTCATGTAGAGTCATACCTTGTTCTAGTTTCGAGTTGTAATCCTTATGTTGTAATCAATAGAAGTGTGATGATCATCATTATTAGAGCATTGCCCAAAAAAGACAAAGCCAAACAGAAAAAAAGAAAGGCCCAAAAAAGAAAATAAATAAAAAGGGCAATGCTACTATCTGCTTTTTCCACACTTGTGCTTCAAAGTAGCACCTTGTTCCTCATGTAGTGAGTCTCATTGTGCTTCAAAGTAGCACCTTGTTCTTCATGTAGTGAGTCTCATATATTGTGCTTCAAAGTAGCACCATGTTTTTCATATAGTGAGTCTCATAAGTTGTCTTTTTATACTAGTGGGAATTTTTCGTTATAGAACTTGGCATGTATATTCCACGATGGCCTTCCTCAAAATGCCCTAGGTCTTCATGAGCAAGCGTTGGATGCACACCCACTAGTTTTCTCTTGTTGAGCATTCATAGCTCTAGTGCATCTGTTGCATGGCAATCCCTACTCCTCATGTTGACATCAATTGATGGGCATCTCCATAGCCCGTTGATTATCCTCACAATATGAGACTTTCTCCTTTTGTCGTCTCCACATAATCCCCATCATCATATTCTATTCCACCCATAGTGCTATATCCATGGCTCACGCCATGTATTATGTGAAGGTTGAAAAGTTTGAGATTATTTAAGTATGAAACAATTGCTTGGCTTGTCATCGGGGTATAGAAGTTGGGAACATTGTGTGACGAAAATGAAGCATAGCCTAACTATATGATTTTGTAGGGATGAACTTTCTTTTGCCATGCTATTTTGAGAAGACATAATTGCTTAGTTAGTATGCTTGAAGTATTATTATTTTTATGTCAATATGAACTTTTGTCTTGAATCTTCAGATCTGAATATTCATACCACAATTAGGAGAATTACATTGAAATTATGCCAAGTAGCACTCCGCATCAAAAACTATCTTTTATCATTTACCTACTGAGGACGAGCAGGAATTAAGCTTAGATGCTTGATACGCTCCAACGTATCTATAATTTTGATTGCTCCATGCAACTTTATCTACTGTTTTGGACTATATGGGCTTTATTATCCACTTTTATATTATTTTGGGACTAACCTATTAACCGGAGGCCCAGCCCATTTGTTGCTTTATGCCTATTTCAGGTTTTCGAGGAAAAGGAATATCAAACGGAGTCAAACGAACGAAATCAACTAGAGAAGTTAATTTTGGAAGGAAAGCCACCGATGGACTTGTAGTACGCGTCAGAAAGAAGGGAGGTGCTCACGAGGGTGGGGCGGCCCACCCTCGGGCGCCGCGCCTTCTCGGGTCCCCCCTTCGTCCACCGACGACTCCTTTCACCCATATATACCACGATCGTAAAACTTCCGAACGAAGATAGATCGAGTTCACGCCAGAAACCTCTAGAGCCACAAAAACCAATCGACCTCGCTCAAGACCGGAGTGGGGAACCCATCGTGGCCATCTTCATCATCCCGGTGCTATCCATGACGAGGAGGAGTAGTTCACCCTGGCTGAGGGTATGTACCAAGAGCTATGTGTTTGATCTCTCTTCTTGATTTGGCCCGATCTTGATGTATCGCGAGCTTTGCTAGTATAGTTGGATCTTATGTTTCTTCTCCCCACTCTCTTGTAATGGATTGAGTTTTCTTGAATTAATCTTATCGGATTGAGTCTTTAAAGATTTGAGAACACTTGATGTATGTCTTAGTGCATATCTATGGTGACAATGGGATATCATGTACCACTTG
This sequence comes from Aegilops longissima, assembly GCA_021605205.1. NCBI lineage: Eukaryota > Viridiplantae > Streptophyta > Magnoliopsida > Poales > Poaceae > Aegilops > Aegilops longissima. The sequence goes on along the minus strand of JAHIAM010001179.1, from coordinate 24,484 downwards.
ATGTATGTTTTGGTGACAACTTATGGGTTCGCCCATGAACCTATGCATAGGGGTTGGCACACGCTCTTGACTCTCCAGAGAAACTTTGGGGCACTCTTTGAAGTACTTTTATGTTGGTTGGATAATCTGAGATTGTGTGATGCATATCGATAATCATGCCCACGGATACTTGAGGTGACAATGGAGTATCTAGGTGACATTAGGGTTTTGGTTGATTTGTATCTTAAGGTGTTATTCTAGTATGAACTCTAGGGCCGTTTTGACACTTATAGGAATAGCCCAACGGATTGATTGGAAAGAATAACTTGAGGTGGTTTCAGACTTACCATAATCTCACGCTTGTTCTCCGCTATTAGTGGCTTTGGAGTGACTCTTTGTTGCATGTTGAGGATTGTTATATGATCTATCTATGTTATTATTGTTGAGAGAACTTGCACTAGTGAAAGTATGAACCCTAGGCCTTGTTTCCTATCATTGCAATACCTTGTGCTCACTTTATCACTTGTTACCTTGCTGTTTTTATTATTTCAGATTACAAATACCTATATCCATATTGCACTTGTATCACTATCTCTTCACGAACTAGTGCACCTATACAAATTACCATTTTATTGGTGTGTTGGGGACACAAGAGACTCTTTGTTATTTGGTTGCAGTGGTTGTTTGAGAGACCATCTTCATCCCACGCCTCCCACGGATTGATAAACCTTAGGTCATCCACTTGAGGGAAATTTACACTGTCCTACAAACTGCACTTGCGGGCCCAACAACGCTCACAAGAAGAAGGTTGCGAGTAGACATCAAGCTCTTTTCTGGCGCCTTTGCCGGGAGGCTAGGTAAGTGAAGGTATATCTTTAGATCTTTCAATCGAATCTTTTGTTTCTTGTTTTAGCACTAGTTAGTCTATAAAAGAAAACTACCAAAAATGGAATTGAGTTTGTCTCATACGCTTCATCTTTTAATATCTTTCATGAGTATGATGGAAAGGAAAATTGTGCCAAAGTGTTAGAAGAATGCATTAAAATGTTTGGCACTAATTCTTTGAATGATGAGCATGATTGCAATGTTGTTAGTATAAATTCCTTGAATATCCATGATGCTAATGATATGCAAAGCCACAAGCTTGGGCAAGCTATGTTTGATGATGATATTTTTGTCCCCAAGCTTTGATGAGCAAATTTACTATGATGAAAGCATGCCTCCTATCTATGATGATTATTGTGATGAAACGATGCTATAAATAATAATGATAACCATGAAACTTGTCATCTTGATCTTAATTTTCAATCACATGATAGTTATTTTGTTGAGTTTGCTCACCACTATTGATGAGAATAGATTTATGTGGAGAGTAATAAATTTTTTGCTTGTAGATCATGAAAAGAATGCTTTAGGTGCTGGTTATATTGTTGAATTCATTCATGATGCTACTGAAAATTATTATGAGGGAGGAACATATGCTTGTAGGAATTGCAATAATATCAAGTTTCTCTTTGTGCTTAAAGTTTTGAAGTTATGTTTTTGGCCTTCCTATGCTAGTTGATTATTGTTCCCATAAGTTGTTTGCTCACAAAATCCCTATGCATAGGAAGTGGGTTAGGCTTAAATGTGCTAGTCATATTCTTCATGATGCTCTCTTTATGTTTCAATTCTTACTTTTATGTGAGCATCATTGAAATCATCATGCCTAGCTAGGGGCGTTAAACGATAGCGCTTGTTTGGAGGCAACCCAATTTTATTTTAGTTTCTTTTTGTTCCTGTTTAGGAATAAATAATCCATCTAGCTTCTGTTTATATGAGGTTTTGTGTTTTAATTAGTGTTTGTGCCAAGTAGAACCTTTGGGAAGACTTGGGTGAAGTCTTTATGATCATGCTGTAAAAATGAAACTTTAGCGCTACTAGATTAGCTTCAACTTTTACTGGAGAGTGCTTAGTTTATTCTTTGCATATGATTACTAGTCAAATTACTCAGGTCCACCAATTTATTTTAGAATATCTGAGTTCCAGAAGTTTACGCTTGATATGATTACTACAGACTGTTCGCTTTTTTGGTGATTCTGTTTTCATTGTGTTGCTTGCTTATTTTGATGAATCTATGGCTATAAAATAGTTTATAAACCATAGAGAAGTTGGAATACAGTAGGTTTAACACCAATATAAATAAAGAATGAGTTCATTACAGTACCTTGAAGTGGTGTTTTGTTTTCTTCGCTAACGGAGCTCTCACGAGTTTCTCGTTAACTTTTGTGTTGTGAAGTTTTCAAGTTTGGGCAAAGATTCATGGACTATGGAATAAGGAGTGGCAAGAGTTTAAGCTTGGGGATGCCCAAGGCACCCCAAGGTAATATTCAAGGATAACCAAGCGTTAAGCTTGGGGATGCCCGGAAGGCATCCCCCTTTCGCTGCTCATCGGTAACTTTACTTGAGCTATATTTTTATTCACCGGATGATATGTGTTTTGCTTGGAGGCTGCTTTATTTTTTTTTTTTTAGCTTTGCTTTCTGTTTGAATAAAGTACCAAGATCTGAAATTATTAAATGGGAGAGTCTTCACATGGTTGCATAATTATTCGACTACTCATTGATCTTCACTTATATCATTCGAGTAGTTTGTTGTTTGCTCTAGTGCTTCACTTATATCTTGTAGCATGGTGGTAGTTTTATTTTGAAGAAATAGATGAACTCTCACGCTTCACTTATATATTTTGGGAGTCTTAAATAGCATGGTAATTTGCTTAAATAATCATAATATGCTAAGCATACAAGATTTGTAAGAATTCTTATGAGTGTGTTGAATACTAAGAAAAGTTTGATACTTGATAATTGTTTTGAGATATGGAGGTAGTGATATTAAAGTCATGCTAGTTGGGTGATTATGAATTTAAATAATGCTTGTGTTGAAGTTAGCAAGTCCCCAGAGCATGCACGTATGGTTAAAGTTGTGTAACAAATTTGAAACATGAAGTGTACCGGCTTGTGCATCCTTATGAGTGGCGGTCGGGACGAGCGATGGTCTTTTCCTACCAATCTATCCCCTAGGAGCATGCACGTAGTACTTGATTTTTGATGACTTCTAAATTTTTGCAATAAGTATATGAGTTCTTTTGACTAATGTTGAGTCCATGGATTATACGCACTTTTACTTTCCGCCTTTGCTAGCCAGCCGGTACCTGCATTGCCCTTTCTCACCTTGAGAGTTGGTGCAAACTTCGCAGTGCATCCAAACCCCGGATACGATACGCCTATCACATAAACCTCCTTATATCTTCCTCAAAACAGCCACCATACCTACCTATTATGGAATTTCCATAGCCATTCCGAGATATATTGCCATGCAACTTTCCACCGTCCGCTCATCATCATCATGACATACTTTACTTTTGTCATATTGCCATTGCATGATCATGTAGTTGACATCGATTTGTGGCAAAGCCACCATGCATTACTTTTCATACATGTCACTCTTGATTCATTGCACCATCCCGTACATCACGGAGGCATTCATAGAGTCATACCTTGTTCTAGTTTCGAGTTGTAATCCTTATGTTATAATCAATAGAAGTGTGATGATCATCATTATTAGAGCATTGACCAAAAAAGAGAAAGGCCAAAAAGAAAAAGAAAGGCCCAAAAAAGAAAATAAATAAAAAGGGCAATGCTACTATCTCTTTTTCCACACTTGTGCTTCAAAGTAGCACCTTGTTCCTCATGTAGTGAGTCTCATATATTGTGCTTCAAAGTAGCACCTTGTTCTTCATGTAGTGAGTCTCATATATTGTGCTTCAAAGTAGCACCATGTTTTTCATATAGTGAGTCTCATAAGTTATATTTTATACTAGTGGGAATTTTTCATTATAGAACTTGGCTTGTATATTCTCACGATGGGCTTCCTCAAATGCCCTAGGTCTTCATGAGCAAGCAAGTTGGATGCACACCCACTAGTTTTATTTTGTTGAGCATTCATAGCTCTAGTGCATCCGTTGCATGGCAATCCCTACCCTCATGTTGACATCAATTGATGGGCAACTCCATAGCCCATTGACTATCCTCTAATATGAGACTTTCTCCTTTTTGTGTTCTCCACATAATCCCCATCATCATATTCTATTCCACCCATAGTGCTATATCCATGGCTCACGCCATGTATGCGGAAGGAAAAGTTTGAGATTATTTAAGTATGAAACAGTTGCTTGGCTTGTCATCGGGGTATAGAAGGGAACATCTTTGTGTGACGAAAATGAAGCATAGCCTAACTATATGATTTTGCAGGATGAACTTTCTTTGCCATGCTTGAGAAGACATAATTGCTTAGTTAGTATGCTTGAAGTATTATTATTTTTATGTCAATATGAACTTTTGTCTTGAATCTTTCAGATCTGAATATTCATACCACAATTAAGAGAATTACATTGAAATTATGCCAAGTAGCACTGCATCAAAAATTATCTTTTATCATTTACCTACTCGAGGACGAGTATGAATTAAGCTTAGATGCTTGATACGTCTCCAACGTATCTATAATTTTTATTGCTCCATGCTACTTTATCTACTGTTTTGGACTATATTGGGCTTTATTATCCACTTTTATATTATTTTGGGACTAACCTATTAACCGGAGGCCCAGCTTTGATTTGTGCTTTATGCCTATTTAGTGTTTCGAGGAAAAGGAATATCAAACGGAGTCAAAACGAACGAAATCAACTGGAGAAGTTATTTTGGAAGGAAAGCCACCCGATGGACTTGGAGTGCACGCCAGAAAGAAGGAGGTTCACGAGGGGGGGGCGTGCCCACCGGGCGCCCGCCTCTTCCCTTCTCCACCGACGCATTCTTTCACCCATATATACTCTACGATCAAAACTTCCGAACAGAAGATAGATCGGGAGTTCCGCCGCAAGAACCTCCAGAGCCACCAAAAACCAATCGACCTGTTCCGCACCGCCGGAGCGGGAACCCATCACCGTGGCCATCATCATCCCGGTGCTATCCATGACGAGAGGGAGTAGTTCACCGGGCTGAGGGTATGTACCAAGAGCTATGTGTTTGATCTCTCTCTCTCGTTCTTGATTTGGCCCGATCTTGATGTATCGCGAGCTTTGCTAGTATAGTTGGATCTTATGTTTCTTCTCCTCCACTCTGTAATGGATTGAGTTTTCCCTTGAAGTAATCTTATCGGATTGAGTCTTTAAAGATTTGAGAACACTTGATGTATGTCTTGCCGTGTATCTATGGTGACAATGGGATATCATGTGCCACTTGATGTATGTTTTGGTGACCAACTTGGGTTCCGCCCATGAACCTATGCATAGGGGTTGGCACACGCTTGACTCTCCGTAGAAACTTTGGGGCACTCTTTGAAGTACTTTTATGTTGGTTGGATAAATCTGAGATTGTGTGATGCATATCTTATAATCATGCCCATGCATACTTGAGGTGACAATGGAGTATCTAGGTGACATTAGGTTTTGGTTGATTTGTATCTTAAGGTGTTATTCTAGTATGAACTCTAGGGCTGTTTGTGACACTTATAGGAATAGCCCACGGATTGATTGGAAAGAATAACTTTGAGGTGGTTTCGCCCTACCATAATCTCTACGCTTGTTCTCCGCTATTAGTGGCTTTGGAGTGACTTTGTTGCATGTTGAGGGATTGTGATATGATCTATCTATGTTATTGTTGTTGAGAGAACTTGCACTAGTGAAAGTATGAACCCTAGGCCTTGTTTCCTATCATTGCAATACCGCTTGTGCTCACTTTTATCACTTGTTACCTTGCTGTTTTTATTATTTCAGATTACAAATACCTATATCTACCATCCATATTGCACTTGTATCACTATCTTCACCGAACTAGTGCACCTATACAAATTACCATTGTATTGGGTGTGTTGGGGACACAAGAGACTCTTTGTTATTTGGTCGCAGGGTTGTTTGAGAGAGACCATCTGCATCCCACGCCTCCCACGGATTGATAAACCTTAGGTCATCCACTTGAGGGAAATTTGCACTGCCCTACAAACATGTGCACTTGCGGGCCCAACAACGCCTACAAGAAGAATGTTGCATAGTAGACATCATGGGTCCCCAATGTGGGGAAACATTTTTTCCCGACATATGGGTCTGTCCCGTGGGTCCCCGCCGCCGGTGGAGGAATACTTATTTTGGTTGGAGGCACTTTTAGATACATCCATTTGAGAGACAAGCTTGGGAAGCTTTTCAGATGACACAGTGAAGCGGATGACACACAATCCACGCTATAGCTTCATTATCGGCGCCAACTTGCCCAAGGACTGCAGTTGCCGTATGCGCCTTCGTGACGGGTCGGCGGAGTACTCGGCAGAACTCAACATCTTCACCCAAATTACATCACGAAACTAAGATAGCAACGCCATCCCCGTCCCGACATTGGAGCAAGGCAAGATCTGACGCCATAGGGATGAGGCCAGAGTGGTCCGGCAGCGGGCAGGGGTCCGCCCACTTCATCCTCGCCATCGACGATGGTGCACCAGAGCCGGGCTCGGCCCCGAGCAACACATCCATCACATCGTGGGAGCATGGTACTTGCTAGCCATAGTCAATGCAAAGATGGGATCCAGATCGATCGATGTGGATTGAGCAGGGTCCAATGGGGTCGATTATGTCCATCACTAAAACCTCACTTTGAAAAATTAATCACTAAGACCTCTCCCGGTTAGAATAGCCCATCACTAAAACCTCACTCTTTGAGAAATTAATTGCTAGCCCCGACATGTTTTTCAAAGCACGCCGTAATTTTAGGTTGATAATGTCGAGTTGTGTTGCCTCGAACATGAGAATCGATTGTTCGTGATATTGAGAAGCGAGATCCACCTCCACCGATCAAGTGTGATACAACCTCGGAAGCGTAACCCGCGCTTAACTTTTCCAAGGATTGTGTCCAAGGCATTGACTGCAAGCTTGAAGAAAATGAAGATAAGGGACCCCTTGTCTCAATCCCTTGAGGGCTTAAGAAGGGCCCCTGTCTCTCTAATGATGTTTCACGATCGTGCTCAATCCCTACCAACTTCATAATCCAGATCCAACGAGTCTCAAATCCTTGCGCCCACAAAGCTCCCCTAAGGAAGTCCTTTAAGCATATCATATGCCTTCCGTCAATTTTGAAGAAGATTGCCTTCGAATTTAATATTACCTCATGAATGACTTTGTGGCCAAAACGCCATCCATAACTAATCTACCTTGGATAAAGGCACACCGATTCGATGGATAACTCTAGCAACTATAGGTGTCGTACTAATGGCGCGTCGCCTTTGGCAAGAATGTGAAAGATCATGTTAATTACTATGACCGCACGGAATTATGGATTGCACTCCCCACCACCTTGGGGATTATAGTTGCCGAGATGCATCGAGCACACCTACATAGAACTCCACGGTATGTCCATCACCCCATTTGATGACTCCTTGAACTTGATACACAACTCGATCGACAACCCATCCGACCTAGGAGCTGAATCAAGTTTTTCATGGATTTGATCACAACCTTGACCCCTGGCTCCTCCACACAAAGAGGGCCACAAGGGCCTCATTTTCCACCTCTCGTACCTAGTTAATAGGATCCCATGTGTTGGGGTTGAGACTAATCCTCATCTCCTATTTTCAAAGAGAGACTTATAGAACCCATCGACATGGGATCTAATATTCTCCTTCTGGAAGGAGCCTAGATCCATACCATAATAATAGCGGATAGAAGACCGTCTACCATGGCCATTTTCTATGGCCTGAAAATACAATGTATTAAAGCCCTCGTAGTAGCAGCCTCAACCCCCTTTGACGCTAGTAGATCTCTTCATTCAAAAGAACTCTAGTAGGCCGTCCTCCACCCCATGACGATCCATCCATTCCTCGATCTAGCCCCACAAGGCACGGAGCATCAAAGGCTTGAATGGCGCGAAAATCTAGGCCTTGTGTTCCCAAAGATCACGACCAAGATTAGCCCCCCAATTCTTGCATGAATTGTCTAGATTGGTGTTGATGCCAAGTGTCTAGGATCGACATCATGCGTGCAGGAAGTAATGGTTGCCTTCCATTTTTCCTTGACAACCTCGTTGAACCAATATGTCTCAACATGGAATCTGGTTAGAGGTCTCACCTCGTGTCTTCTTGAGGATAGCAAGAGAGGAACGGGTTTGAGCCAACCTCATAACAACCTCGATGGATGCCAAGGAACACCGTGTGTCGGTCCTAAACAAACGGTTTTAACCCTTTCCATGACGGTATTCGAACCGTCGCCAAGTAAGTGTGGACGAGGGGATCCTTCCCACACCACCGTAAACCATTGGGGATATGCCCTCGCACACACGGGTAAAATGAGGTCGCGGCACCAAGAGCACTCAAATACGTAAATACATACGTGAGTGCTAAAAATACAATTATATAAAGCTAAATCATTTCGGTCGTAGTACATCCCACACAGTCAATACCAACGTTTCGCTTTTGTATATACATCCCACACAATACTACAAGGAAAACGCTGCAAGGTATGAACGCAAACAGTTTTGAAGAGAATGTCGGTGTGATTGTTCATTGATCCAACACGGTTTATTCCTAGAAACTATAATGGTTCGAGGTCATCACGCATGGTGGTTTCTCATTAACCGCTTGCAATAGGAAAACCCATTAGCAGCTAATTGGCCAATTAGCGTGCTAATTGCCCTATTATTAATAATCCATTTACTAATCTAATTGACATTCATATGAAGCACATAATATATTCCATTTCCATATTAGGAAACAGGATTTCATAATTGAAATACACCGAGTACAACATGATATAGCTTCAAAGACTAGCTACCCCATTACACAATCGCACTAGCAAAGAAGTTTCACATGCACCATCTAGAACCTTTCAAATTAGCATCATAGACGGTACATAGAGAGATGCTCATCTCGAAAACTGTGAAGCGAAGGCTAATATTGAGCCTTCATTCATGTTGAAGGTCTTTGCAACTTTAGGCCAAGGCTCGTGGATGATTGACCGTCTCATCCTTCACCTCTTCAGAACACTTCAATATTGAACCGTGGGTGTTGTAGGAAATCCTCGCCCCTACTACGGTGGTTTGAGAGGTAATCATCAATGAAGCCTGAAAACAAGGATGTGCATAAACATCTTCTATATTGGAAATGGGGCAAAGGAATACAAAAGGCAAGGTATAATAGTTACTACCATCTTGTAAATCTCAGAGCTTCCCATTGTTTCCAAGAACACATATAAGGTAGTTAGTGATCAGGTTAAGTAGGTTCGATGCTATCAAGAAATATGTTGATGATAAATAAGCACATTGCGATTCATCCGATTAATTCAAGCCACATGGAAAACCCATTTATCCAAACCAAGCATGATTAAGAACTAGAAAATATAGCACTTGTATATGTTTTCATGTATTAGTGCAGCCAAATTCGATTTATTCCTCACATGGTATACAATAATGTAATGCAGCCACAACAATTGAACATCGATTGCAGAATTGAACCAAGCAGTTAACTAAACACCACAACAAATGAACCAAACGTTAATCAGCACCACATTGCACAATATAACATACTCCTAATAGAAGATCGATATTAACCAAACCAAGCATGCTTAACAACTTGGAGATATAGCAATTGTATTTGTTTCTCGTATTTAGTACAGCCAAATTGATTTATACCTCACATGGTATACAATAAAGAATGCAGCCACAACAATTGAACATCGACACAGAATTGAACCAAGCATTAACTAAACACCACAACAAATGAACCAAACGTTAATCGAGCACCACATTGCACAATATAACATACTCCTAATAGAAGATCAGACATAACCAAACCAAGCATGCTTAACAACTTGGAAATATAGCAATTGTATTTGTTTCTCATGTATTTAGTACAGCCAAATTGGTTTATTCTCACATGGTATACAATAACAGAATGCAGCCACAACAATTGAACATCGTGATTGCGAATTGAACCAAGCAGTTAACTAAACACCACAACAAGTGAACCAAGCCACAACAAATGAACCAAGCAGTTAAGTAAACACCAATTGAACAATATAACATACCCTAATAGAAGATCCATGTTAACCAAACCAAGCATGCTTAACAACTTGGAAATATTGCACTCAAGAATTGAACATCACATTTGCATTGAACCAAGTTAATTGAACACCACATTGCACCACATATAGAACATATACACTATAGCAAAGATTGCATGGTGAAAGTAGATAGCACAATTCACTAGAATTTGTTAAGGAAAGGCAGAGCTAGTAACTGAACATGGGTCCTTATAGTGAGCTAATAAGACAAGCTACCCTCATTGACGGAGATATCGGCGACGATTAGCCTTGGACATGGAAGAGGGCGAGGCCTCCGTGATCGGGTCTCATGTAGTGGTGAGTTGCCCGAGCCACCCGCACCAACCGCTCAAGATGAGGTAAGCACGCATGCTGAGAAAACACCGTAGTCTCTTCGCCGGCACCGGCGGTGGCCTCGAGAAAATGCCACGAACTATCGCTAAAGCAGCCAACCGTGTCGCGGCCGGGCGCGAGGCGCCAACCGTGGCCTCGGTGAGGTGCTCCTCCAAGATCTGGGGTCGACACTAATGGAAGCCATCGCGACCTCATCCGCTGCAGCTGGATGTTTCTCCGCCAAATGCTCCTTGAGGTCCTGGCTATACAGTGCACCATGGCTTAGGCCGCGCTTATTTGGTGGAGGGGTCGGTGATTTGGTGGAAGGTGTCGGTCAAGGCCGACGGTCGGGGCATGATGTGGAAGGAGGAGGAGGATGGGGGTCGGTGTGGATTACCTGCTCGGATAAGCAGGCCGAGCAATGAAGGAGGGTCAAGCGAGGAGGCGGCGCTGCAAGCAAGGAGTGAAGGTTTCAACTTGGAAAGGAAGGCGAAATAGGGGAAATGTGGCTTTTGGTAAGGGAGGGGCGGAGGTAGATATTTTCATGGAAGCCAAAATTTGGAATCGCTTAGCCAAAAAACTAGCACGTTAAAGTGTCATCGACACGTCCCTTATTCGCATACGTCCAAAGATATTTTGTGTTGCATTTCACACGGTTGGTTATAATAAACTGTGTGGGATCTACTTGATTTTGGTCTTGATTTGAATTACATAATGGGGTCACAAATGCCATGGACGGTGTTTGAATTGCTAGACCTTATCTCCAGTGATCATAAAAGAATTGGAATTATTCGTGGTTTGTTTGGACATTTTTATGCATTAAGTGAGTTTTCAATGCATTTATGTGCATAATTCAAATTTGAACTACATGCATGCTCCAAGGCATATAAATTTGTTGAAAAATCAAATCTTTGTCCTTGGGTGCATGCTTAGGTCCCATGCAAGAAATGGAATGAATTTCAAACACCATGGCACCGCTGATTGCCGGAAAACATTGAGATGCCTGTTTTTAAATTCTAGTAAATCCAAAACTCGTCTAAATTCATGAAACTTGGCATGCTATCATGGATGCATCAACATGCCGTGGTACAAATTTTGTCCCATTTAAGGTTTGGGTATATGCTTCACAAACCGAGCTTCTCACAACAAGCATGATGGTTTTGGTAGGGAGCATCCACCTTGGGGACGAAACGATATCCATTGCCTCTTATTGCTTTCAAGTTTTTTTCTTGTATCAACATAGAACAACAGGAGGTTGTGATTTTTTCTGATTTTTCGTTCGCTTGGACATTTTATGCATTAACTGTTTTCAATGCATTTATGTGCATAATTCAAATTTGAACTACATGCATGCTCCAAGGCATAAATTGGTTGAAAATCAAATCTGTGTCCTTGGGTGCATGCTTAGGTCCCATGCAAGAAATGAGAATGAATTTCAAACACTGGGCACCGTTGATTGCCAAGAAAACATTGAGATGCCTGTTTTAAATTCTAGTAAATCCAAAACTCGTCAAATTCATGAAACCTGGCATGCTATCATGGAAGGGCAACCGACATGTTGTGGTATTTTCGTGTCCATTTTAATAGAAGGCTTCTCAATAATGACATCCAACAAAGGCATTTTGAAAAAAAAATAGCTGCCACTTTAATATCTCAAACGCTTGTATAATTCAACCGCGTGCGCTCGTTAACCATTCACATGACGCCACGTGTCTTGGTTTTTAATGGCTATAGGTGTCGGTGGACAGCTGCTTGACTGAACGGGAGGCATGCAAAGAATCCGGCATGGGCGGCTCACCGGAAGCGACAAGTCAAGCTGTTAACGAGGATTTGTGCATCTGTTCAACGCAATGACGGGACACGGTATGCAAATTAAAGCGATTTCAAAGGTTAAGCCAAGAGACAACGCATTTGTCAAAATATGCAGCTAAAAATCAATATCACTATCTATTTTTTGCAACTAAAATTCAGTAATTAAGCATAGATTTCATTCATACTAGAGATTACAATCGCTTCACCGAAGGATGTTTTGGACCGCCACTACCACTCCTAATCGGTCTATATTAATGATACCGGGCCGAAGCGGCCGCACCTCTCCATCGCCGCCATTAATACCTTTCCTCTCCGCCAAGATCTCGACGCCGCCGAGTCCTCAAAGCCGCCGCAGGTTTTAGCACTAAAAAGACACATCCGTGACACTTTGGGCGAACGAATTTTTTCACATACATATGACACTTGGCGACGACATTGTGACAAACCCGTATCATCCATGTGGTGGATTCTACTTGGCGACAAAAGATCATGACGAAAATGGGCTTTTCGCCTGGGCGGGCCGGAGACGCAGCTGCATGACATTCTTTGGGCCGCCCATGACGGAAAAACCGTGGTAGAAGCGAAGCAGGAAAATTTCGGGAGTTCTAAAGGATGGGAGGTCGGGGCCGATGGCGCGCTGCTTTCGTACATGTAGGCGCGCAAATGCGTAGGCGCTTGGCTCTAACTGAACCCAGCGCGAGGCGTTATTCTAACCAACCCGAGCGATTGCATCGCAGGCTACGCTATCGAACTCCGAAGCGATCGATCGATGTCGTAATCGAACCCGACGAGCGATTCTTCGCTACTGCTAATCAAGCCGATCGATTGATGAACAAAGTGAGCGTTGGGGGGTGATGAACAATGAGCGGTGGTGTTGCTCGGATGAACAGGACCCTGGTGTGGTGGAGGCTGGATGAACAGAGACGTGGAGGTGCCCGTGGAGGGGTGGTTGAACAGACCCGTGGTGGAGGGCTGGATGAATAGTAGATGGTGGAGGGTGCCCGTGGAGGGTGGTTGAACAGAGCGGTGGAGCGCGGTGGAGGCTGGATGAACAGGAGCCCGTGGAGGCTGGAGGAGGTCGACGGTAGCCCGTGGAGGCCGGAGGAGGTCACTGTGAGATGAAAAAAGATCCCGTGGAGTCCTGCTTTGGGCACGCCACACCTCCCAATGAAAAGGACCCCTGCCGACCAGAGAGGTCTGCTTACCTTTGCGGCACGCCACCCTCCCGATCAACAGGACCCTGCTGACCGTAGGAGGTCCGTTGCCCAAGCGGCGGCACGCCACACCTTTAGATCAACAGACCTTTCGACCGAGGTCCGCCTCCGCTTTTGCGGTACGCCAAACCCTCCCGATCAACAGGTCCCTGTTCAACATAGAGGTCCGCTTCTCCGCTGTAGCGGTACGCCAGCCTCGCTTCCATCGCATGTTCCGGCCAAAGCCTCCCGATGAACACGACCACGCATTCCGCTCCGACCCAGCGGTTGGCTCCCACACGCCCGTTGCCTCCGATGAACACGACGCATTCCGTTGCTCTCCCCATGAACACACGCATTCCGTTGCTCTCCCATGAACACGCGGCGCTATTTACGCTATTCGCTCCGGACATGTACACGGCCTAGCCAATCGTATGCACTTCCAGTAGCTGACCCACCAGTACACACACGAGTCAGATTTTCTTTCTTGCCCTGGCCGACAATGCGGTACATGCTACGCATGCGCTTCTTACTACGCATAATACGCGCCGCCTACATCCACCAAGATATATGTATGCATATCGTCATACCGAATGACAACGCCACGACGCTTCGACGGTGGGTCCCGATCATCAGCACTCGCATGCGAAGATGTTGGTGGGTGATACGCCTCTAACGATCTATAATTTTTGATTGCTCCATGCTACTTTATCTACTGTTTTGGACTATATTGGGCTTTATTATCCACTTTATATTATTTTGGGACTAACCTATTAACCGGAGGCCCAGCCTGATTTATTGTTTTATTCCTATTTCATGTTTTGAGGAAAAGGAATATCAAACGAAATCAACTAGAGAAGTTATTTTGAAGGAAAGCCACCCTTGAGAGTTGGTGCAAACTTCAGCAGTATCCAAACCCGTGATACGACACGCTCATCACACATAAACCTCCTATATCTTCCTCAAAACAGCCACCGTTCCACCTATTATGGCATTTCCATAGCCATTCCAAGATATATTGCCATGCAGCTTTCCACCGTCTTTTCATCATCATCATGACATACTTTACTTTTGTCATATTGCCATTGCATGATCATGTAGTTGACATCGTATTTGTGGCAAAGCCACCATGCATTATTTTCATACATGTCACTTTGATTCATTGCACCATCCTGCACACTCACGAGGCATTCATGTAGAGTCATACCTTGTTCTAGTTTCGAGTTGTAATCCTTATGTTGTAATCAATAGAAGTGTGATGATCATCATTATTAGAGCATTGCCCAAAAAAGACAAAGCCAAACAGAAAAAAAGAAAGGCCCAAAAAAGAAAATAAATAAAAAGGGCAATGCTACTATCTGCTTTTTCCACACTTGTGCTTCAAAGTAGCACCTTGTTCCTCATGTAGTGAGTCTCATTGTGCTTCAAAGTAGCACCTTGTTCTTCATGTAGTGAGTCTCATATATTGTGCTTCAAAGTAGCACCATGTTTTTCATATAGTGAGTCTCATAAGTTGTCTTTTTATACTAGTGGGAATTTTTCGTTATAGAACTTGGCATGTATATTCCACGATGGCCTTCCTCAAAATGCCCTAGGTCTTCATGAGCAAGCGTTGGATGCACACCCACTAGTTTTCTCTTGTTGAGCATTCATAGCTCTAGTGCATCTGTTGCATGGCAATCCCTACTCCTCATGTTGACATCAATTGATGGGCATCTCCATAGCCCGTTGATTATCCTCACAATATGAGACTTTCTCCTTTTGTCGTCTCCACATAATCCCCATCATCATATTCTATTCCACCCATAGTGCTATATCCATGGCTCACGCCATGTATTATGTGAAGGTTGAAAAGTTTGAGATTATTTAAGTATGAAACAATTGCTTGGCTTGTCATCGGGGTATAGAAGTTGGGAACATTGTGTGACGAAAATGAAGCATAGCCTAACTATATGATTTTGTAGGGATGAACTTTCTTTTGCCATGCTATTTTGAGAAGACATAATTGCTTAGTTAGTATGCTTGAAGTATTATTATTTTTATGTCAATATGAACTTTTGTCTTGAATCTTCAGATCTGAATATTCATACCACAATTAGGAGAATTACATTGAAATTATGCCAAGTAGCACTCCGCATCAAAAACTATCTTTTATCATTTACCTACTGAGGACGAGCAGGAATTAAGCTTAGATGCTTGATACGCTCCAACGTATCTATAATTTTGATTGCTCCATGCAACTTTATCTACTGTTTTGGACTATATGGGCTTTATTATCCACTTTTATATTATTTTGGGACTAACCTATTAACCGGAGGCCCAGCCCATTTGTTGCTTTATGCCTATTTCAGGTTTTCGAGGAAAAGGAATATCAAACGGAGTCAAACGAACGAAATCAACTAGAGAAGTTAATTTTGGAAGGAAAGCCACCGATGGACTTGTAGTACGCGTCAGAAAGAAGGGAGGTGCTCACGAGGGTGGGGCGGCCCACCCTCGGGCGCCGCGCCTTCTCGGGTCCCCCCTTCGTCCACCGACGACTCCTTTCACCCATATATACCACGATCGTAAAACTTCCGAACGAAGATAGATCGAGTTCACGCCAGAAACCTCTAGAGCCACAAAAACCAATCGACCTCGCTCAAGACCGGAGTGGGGAACCCATCGTGGCCATCTTCATCATCCCGGTGCTATCCATGACGAGGAGGAGTAGTTCACCCTGGCTGAGGGTATGTACCAAGAGCTATGTGTTTGATCTCTCTTCTTGATTTGGCCCGATCTTGATGTATCGCGAGCTTTGCTAGTATAGTTGGATCTTATGTTTCTTCTCCCCACTCTCTTGTAATGGATTGAGTTTTCTTGAATTAATCTTATCGGATTGAGTCTTTAAAGATTTGAGAACACTTGATGTATGTCTTAGTGCATATCTATGGTGACAATGGGATATCATGTACCACTTGATGTATGTTTTGGTGACAACTTATGGGTTCGCCCATGAACCTATGCATAGGGGTTGGCACACGCTCTTGACTCTCCAGAGAAACTTTGGGGCACTCTTTGAAGTACTTTTATGTTGGTTGGATAATCTGAGATTGTGTGATGCATATCGATAATCATGCCCACGGATACTTGAGGTGACAATGGAGTATCTAGGTGACATTAGGGTTTTGGTTGATTTGTATCTTAAGGTGTTATTCTAGTATGAACTCTAGGGCCGTTTTGACACTTATAGGAATAGCCCAACGGATTGATTGGAAAGAATAACTTGAGGTGGTTTCAGACTTACCATAATCTCACGCTTGTTCTCCGCTATTAGTGGCTTTGGAGTGACTCTTTGTTGCATGTTGAGGATTGTTATATGATCTATCTATGTTATTATTGTTGAGAGAACTTGCACTAGTGAAAGTATGAACCCTAGGCCTTGTTTCCTATCATTGCAATACCTTGTGCTCACTTTATCACTTGTTACCTTGCTGTTTTTATTATTTCAGATTACAAATACCTATATCCATATTGCACTTGTATCACTATCTCTTCACGAACTAGTGCACCTATACAAATTACCATTTTATTGGTGTGTTGGGGACACAAGAGACTCTTTGTTATTTGGTTGCAGTGGTTGTTTGAGAGACCATCTTCATCCCACGCCTCCCACGGATTGATAAACCTTAGGTCATCCACTTGAGGGAAATTTACACTGTCCTACAAACTGCACTTGCGGGCCCAACAACGCTCACAAGAAGAAGGTTGCGAGTAGACATCAAGCTCTTTTCTGGCGCCTTTGCCGGGAGGCTAGGTAAGTGAAGGTATATCTTTAGATCTTTCAATCGAATCTTTTGTTTCTTGTTTTAGCACTAGTTAGTCTATAAAAGAAAACTACCAAAAATGGAATTGAGTTTGTCTCATACGCTTCATCTTTTAATATCTTTCATGAGTATGATGGAAAGGAAAATTGTGCCAAAGTGTTAGAAGAATGCATTAAAATGTTTGGCACTAATTCTTTGAATGATGAGCATGATTGCAATGTTGTTAGTATAAATTCCTTGAATATCCATGATGCTAATGATATGCAAAGCCACAAGCTTGGGCAAGCTATGTTTGATGATGATATTTTTGTCCCCAAGCTTTGATGAGCAAATTTACTATGATGAAAGCATGCCTCCTATCTATGATGATTATTGTGATGAAACGATGCTATAAATAATAATGATAACCATGAAACTTGTCATCTTGATCTTAATTTTCAATCACATGATAGTTATTTTGTTGAGTTTGCTCACCACTATTGATGAGAATAGATTTATGTGGAGAGTAATAAATTTTTTGCTTGTAGATCATGAAAAGAATGCTTTAGGTGCTGGTTATATTGTTGAATTCATTCATGATGCTACTGAAAATTATTATGAGGGAGGAACATATGCTTGTAGGAATTGCAATAATATCAAGTTTCTCTTTGTGCTTAAAGTTTTGAAGTTATGTTTTTGGCCTTCCTATGCTAGTTGATTATTGTTCCCATAAGTTGTTTGCTCACAAAATCCCTATGCATAGGAAGTGGGTTAGGCTTAAATGTGCTAGTCATATTCTTCATGATGCTCTCTTTATGTTTCAATTCTTACTTTTATGTGAGCATCATTGAAATCATCATGCCTAGCTAGGGCGTTAAACGATAGCGCTTGTTTGGAGGCAACCCAATTTTATTTTAGTTTCTTTTTGTTCCTGTTTAGGAATAAATAATCCATCTAGCTTCTGTTTATATGAGGTTTTGTGTTTTAATTAGTGTTTGTGCCAAGTAGAACCTTTGGGAAGACTTGGGTGAAGTCTTTATGATCATGCTGTAAAAATGAAACTTTAGCGCTACTAGATTAGCTTCAACTTTTACTGGAGAGTGCTTAGTTTATTCTTTGCATATGATTACTAGTCAAATTACTCAGGTCCACCAATTTATTTTAGAATATCTGAGTTCCAGAAGTTTACGCTTGATATGATTACTACAGACTGTTCGCTTTTTTGGTGATTCTGTTTTCATTGTGTTGCTTGCTTATTTTGATGAATCTATGGCTATAAAATAGTTTATAAACCATAGAGAAGTTGGAATACAGTAGGTTTAACACCAATATAAATAAAGAATGAGTTCATTACAGTACCTTGAAGTGGTGTTTTGTTTTCTTCGCTAACGGAGCTCTCACGAGTTTCTCGTTAACTTTTGTGTTGTGAAGTTTTCAAGTTTGGGCAAAGATTCATGGACTATGGAATAAGGAGTGGCAAGAGTTTAAGCTTGGGGATGCCCAAGGCACCCCAAGGTAATATTCAAGGATAACCAAGCGTTAAGCTTGGGGATGCCCGGAAGGCATCCCCCTTTCGCTGCTCATCGGTAACTTTACTTGAGCTATATTTTTATTCACCGGATGATATGTGTTTTGCTTGGAGGCTGCTTTATTTTTTTTTTTTTAGCTTTGCTTTCTGTTTGAATAAAGTACCAAGATCTGAAATTATTAAATGGGAGAGTCTTCACATGGTTGCATAATTATTCGACTACTCATTGATCTTCACTTATATCATTCGAGTAGTTTGTTGTTTGCTCTAGTGCTTCACTTATATCTTGTAGCATGGTGGTAGTTTTATTTTGAAGAAATAGATGAACTCTCACGCTTCACTTATATATTTTGGGAGTCTTAAATAGCATGGTAATTTGCTTAAATAATCATAATATGCTAAGCATACAAGATTTGTAAGAATTCTTATGAGTGTGTTGAATACTAAGAAAAGTTTGATACTTGATAATTGTTTTGAGATATGGAGGTAGTGATATTAAAGTCATGCTAGTTGGGTGATTATGAATTTAAATAATGCTTGTGTTGAAGTTAGCAAGTCCCCAGAGCATGCACGTATGGTTAAAGTTGTGTAACAAATTTGAAACATGAAGTGTACCGGCTTGTGCATCCTTATGAGTGGCGGTCGGGACGAGCGATGGTCTTTTCCTACCAATCTATCCCCCTAGGAGCATGCACGTAGTACTTGATTTTTGATGACTTCTAAATTTTTGCAATAAGTATATGAGTTCTTTTGACTAATGTTGAGTCCATGGATTATACGCACTTTTACTTTCCGCCTTTGCTAGCCAGCCGGTACCTGCATTGCCCTTTCTCACCTTGAGAGTTGGTGCAAACTTCGCAGTGCATCCAAACCCCGGATACGATACGCCTATCACATAAACCTCCTTATATCTTCCTCAAAACAGCCACCATACCTACCTATTATGGAATTTCCATAGCCATTCCGAGATATATTGCCATGCAACTTTCCACCGTCCGCTCATCATCATCATGACATACTTTACTTTTGTCATATTGCCATTGCATGATCATGTAGTTGACATCGATTTGTGGCAAAGCCACCATGCATTACTTTTCATACATGTCACTCTTGATTCATTGCACCATCCCGTACATCACGGAGGCATTCATAGAGTCATACCTTGTTCTAGTTTCGAGTTGTAATCCTTATGTTATAATCAATAGAAGTGTGATGATCATCATTATTAGAGCATTGACCAAAAAAGAGAAAGGCCAAAAAGAAAAAGAAAGGCCCAAAAAAAAGAAAATAAATAAAAAGGGCAATGCTACTATCTCTTTTTCCACACTTGTGCTTCAAAGTAGCACCTTGTTCCTCATGTAGTGAGTCTCATATATTGTGCTTCAAAGTAGCACCTTGTTCTTCATGTAGTGAGTCTCATATATTGTGCTTCAAAGTAGCACCATGTTTTTCATATAGTGAGTCTCATAAGTTATATTTTATACTAGTGGGAATTTTTCATTATAGAACTTGGCTTGTATATTCTCACGATGGGCTTCCTCAAATGCCCTAGGTCTTCATGAGCAAGCAAGTTGGATGCACACCCACTAGTTTTATTTTGTTGAGCATTCATAGCTCTAGTGCATCCGTTGCATGGCAATCCCTACCCTCATGTTGACATCAATTGATGGGCAACTCCATAGCCCATTGACTATCCTCTAATATGAGACTTTCTCCTTTTTGTGTTCTCCACATAATCCCCATCATCATATTCTATTCCACCCATAGTGCTATATCCATGGCTCACGCCATGTATGCGGAAGGAAAAGTTTGAGATTATTTAAGTATGAAACAGTTGCTTGGCTTGTCATCGGGGTATAGAAGGGAACATCTTTGTGTGACGAAAATGAAGCATAGCCTAACTATATGATTTTGCAGGATGAACTTTCTTTGCCATGCTTGAGAAGACATAATTGCTTAGTTAGTATGCTTGAAGTATTATTATTTTTATGTCAATATGAACTTTTGTCTTGAATCTTTCAGATCTGAATATTCATACCACAATTAAGAGAATTACATTGAAATTATGCCAAGTAGCACTGCATCAAAAATTATCTTTTATCATTTACCTACTCGAGGACGAGTATGAATTAAGCTTAGATGCTTGATACGTCTCCAACGTATCTATAATTTTTATTGCTCCATGCTACTTTATCTACTGTTTTGGACTATATTGGGCTTTATTATCCACTTTTATATTATTTTGGGACTAACCTATTAACCGGAGGCCCAGCTTTGATTTGTGCTTTATGCCTATTTAGTGTTTCGAGGAAAAGGAATATCAAACGGAGTCAAAACGAACGAAATCAACTGGAGAAGTTATTTTGGAAGGAAAGCCACCCGATGGACTTGGAGTGCACGCCAGAAAGAAGGAGGTTCACGAGGGGGGGGCGTGCCCACCGGGCGCCCGCCTCTTCCCTTCTCCACCGACGCATTCTTTCACCCATATATACTCTACGATCAAAACTTCCGAACAGAAGATAGATCGGGAGTTCCGCCGCAAGAACCTCCAGAGCCACCAAAAACCAATCGACCTGTTCCGCACCGCCGGAGCGGGAACCCATCACCGTGGCCATCATCATCCCGGTGCTATCCATGACGAGAGGGAGTAGTTCACCGGGCTGAGGGTATGTACCAAGAGCTATGTGTTTGATCTCTCTCTCTCGTTCTTGATTTGGCCCGATCTTGATGTATCGCGAGCTTTGCTAGTATAGTTGGATCTTATGTTTCTTCTCCTCCACTCTGTAATGGATTGAGTTTTCCCTTGAAGTAATCTTATCGGATTGAGTCTTTAAAGATTTGAGAACACTTGATGTATGTCTTGCCGTGTATCTATGGTGACAATGGGATATCATGTGCCACTTGATGTATGTTTTGGTGACCAACTTGGGTTCCGCCCATGAACCTATGCATAGGGGTTGGCACACGCTTGACTCTCCGTAGAAACTTTGGGGCACTCTTTGAAGTACTTTTATGTTGGTTGGATAAATCTGAGATTGTGTGATGCATATCTTATAATCATGCCCATGCATACTTGAGGTGACAATGGAGTATCTAGGTGACATTAGGTTTTGGTTGATTTGTATCTTAAGGTGTTATTCTAGTATGAACTCTAGGGCTGTTTGTGACACTTATAGGAATAGCCCACGGATTGATTGGAAAGAATAACTTTGAGGTGGTTTCGCCCTACCATAATCTCTACGCTTGTTCTCCGCTATTAGTGGCTTTGGAGTGACTTTGTTGCATGTTGAGGGATTGTGATATGATCTATCTATGTTATTGTTGTTGAGAGAACTTGCACTAGTGAAAGTATGAACCCTAGGCCTTGTTTCCTATCATTGCAATACCGTTTGTGCTCACTTTTATCACTTGTTACCTTGCTGTTTTTATTATTTCAGATTACAAATACCTATATCTACCATCCATATTGCACTTGTATCACTATCTCTTCACCGAACTAGTGCACCTATACAAATTACCATTGTATTGGGTGTGTTGGGGACACAAGAGACTCTTTGTTATTTGGTCGCAGGGTTGTTTGAGAGAGACCATCTGCATCCTACGCCTCCCACGGATTGATAAACCTTAGGTCATCCACTTGAGGGAAATTTGCTACTGCCCTACAAACATGTGCACTTGCAGGCCTAACAACGTCTACAAGAAGAATGTTGCATAGTAGACATCAGTGGGTCCCCAGATGTGGGGAAACATTTTTTCCTGAAATACGTGGGCCCGTCCGTGGGTCCCCGCGCGGTGGAGGAATACTTATTTTGCCGTAATAAGGAGGCACTTTTTGCTGCGTCAGGACCCACGTCGCCTCTCCACGCAGGCCACGTCCGATGGAAGCCGCTTGACCATGTTGACCACGCGCCAAAAGCACCAGGCGGTGGACGACGGCGCAGGCCTAGGAAGGGACAACGCGATCGGGAAGACAGGCGGGATGCCACAGAGGAGATGATTTCCGTCGTCGGTGTGGCGCGTCGCCGCAGAATAACAGGGGTGGGTGAGTAAGGGATGGCCGCCACTGGGAGTAGGCGGGAGGCCGATCGCAGCCGCCACGGGAGGCGGAGCACGGCAACGACCGCAGTTTGGGGCCGGAGCAAGAAGACCAGAGGTTGAAGAAGCACTACGCCGTTGATGGACATCGACGGTCCGGAGCTAGAATCATGCATATTGACTAAGTTGACAAAGCCCTCCATCCCCGCCAACTTAGTACCAAAGTCAGCCCGCCACTATCTGGTCCCCTAACTGGGAGTATTCATTTTTGTGCGTAATAAGGAGGCACTTCCTTGCGTGCGAAGATATAGTGGTGGGTCCGAGCTGTCAGCGGTAACGTTTTCACAAATACGAGCCCTTTCGGTGGGTCCTCGATGTCGTGGAGGAATCAATATTTTGCGCGTAATAAGGAGGCATTTCTTGCGTGCGGCGGACCAGCTGTCGGCCTCTCCACGACAATTCGCTCAGATGCATGTCGGTCGTTGACCACGCTGACCAGGCCGCCCGAGAGCACTGTGGCAGGGACGATGGCGAGGCCTAGGAAGGAACGACACGGAGGCAGGGAAGACTCGCAGTTGTTTCCCACGCCAAGGGGAGTACGATCGACGAGGGTTTATCGTTCATCTGTCGCTGCCGGAGAATAACAACAGTGTGGGTGAGTAGAGGATGGCTAGGCCAGCGATGGGAGTACGTGGGCGGTGAGGCTCAGCAGCAGAGCCGCCGCGAGGAGGAGGGAGCAGGTCCTACCTGGCGCTTGTTTGAGTGGTCGGAGCAGAAAGAGCAGAGATTGAAGAAGACGACGGCCATTGGATGGCCATCCAAACCATTGCTTGTGCGTTAACCTTTTTTAGGAAAGCCTCAAATCTATGGAAAACAAGATACAACCCATCTGCCATTATTTCTAATAATTTACAGCCCATTTGCTAATTATTAAGGTTTTTGGAGCCCATATTATTTTTGTTAGCATTATAGCCCATATTGTGGCCACGATTAAAAATTATACGAAATTTTGCATATTTCAAAGCGGTCCGAACTGTTTTAATCCCAAATTTCGACTCACATTCAAACTGATTTTAAAAATAAATGTATATCAATATAAAATCCAACAAATTCTCCACGCATAAAAATTAATGTAATTTAAAATCTCAAATGAAACAAAAGATATTTGAAACTAATTGCCGTTTGATGTGTTTTAAAATGTACAGCCCATTTCTCATTACGATGGGCCATTTTCTCAGCTAGCCGAATGAAAGCTCTCCTCGTCTTGAAAGATTTGCAGCCCAACAGGCCTGACAAAGCGACTTACTTGACAAATCACAAAAAAACTGGGCTGTGGCCGTGGACCCAGCTGTTAGCCTCTCCATGTATAGTACTCTTCCGACAGAATGTCGTTGACCACGTTGACTGCGCCGCACCGAGAGCACCAAGGCGGTGGACGACGGTGAGGCCTACGAAGGGGACGACGCGGAGCTGGGGAAGACGTGGCAGTGGATGGCCACGCGGAGAGGAGTACGAGGGTTCACCGGTTCGGCGGTGTGAGGCTGCCGCCGCCAGAGGCCTGCTAGCGGTGGGAGTAGTAGGGGCGATGAGGCCTAACGGCAAGACAGCCGCCACCTGGAGGCAGGAGCAGCGGTCTCCCGACGCTGGTTTGGGCGGCTGGTGCAAGAAGAGCAGCGATTGAAGAAGCAGCAGGACCGTTCGATTCAAATCC
>JAHIAM010001178.1:0-34964 GCA_021605205.1 Aegilops longissima | reverse complement strand
TAGGAGCAGCCAGGGACCATTACGTTCCTTCTAGTCCAAGAAAATTCTCTGTAAAGTTTTTTTGCGTTTGGACTCCGTTTGATATTGATTTCCTGCGATGTAAAAACATGCAGAAAATAACAACTAGCACTTGGCACTATGTCAATAGGTTAGTACCAAAAATGTTATAAAATGACTATGAAATGATTATAAAACATCCAAGATTGATAATATAACAACATGGAAAAATCAAAAATTATAGATACGTTGGAGACGTATCAGCATCCCCAAGCTTCTCCTACTCATCCTCGAGTAGGGAAGTGATAAAAACATAATTTTTGATGTGGAATGTTGCCTATTATGTCATATCATATTTCTTTATTTGTAGCATGAACATTTGGACTTTTATATTGTTCAAAGCAATAGTCTAGTTTTGACATGATAATTTAAATACTCAAGCATATCAACCAGCAACCATGTCTTTCAAAATATCAATGCTAATATAAGTTATCCCTAGCCCATCATGCTCAAACATTGATCCATTCATGAAACACACTATCATATTAGCAACACCCAATACTCAAGTACGATCATATTGTCTCCTAGTTGGTGCTTTTATAAGAGAAGATGGAGACTCAAATTCAAAAATAAAATTGCATAAAGTAAAACTCAACAAAACCTTCGTGAGATCCGTTAGTAAAAGAAAGCAAATCACTACTATAAGTACTGTACCAAACCAATTCATATTTTATTTTTGCATTATATCTACTGTATTCCAACTTTTCTATGGCAAAAACTCATCAAAGAAAACCATAGAGCCATCAAAATAAGCACAGAATGCAAAGAAAACAGAATCTTTCTAAACAGAACAGTCTGTAGCAATCTGACTATTTTGAAAACTTCTGGAACTCCAACAATTCTGAAAAATTATGAAGACCTGAGCAATTTTGATATTAATCTTCTGCAAAAAGAATTGGTATTTTATCACGCTCTGGTAAAAATGAGAATTGTTTTCGTGAGCGCAAAAGTTTCTGTTTTTTTCCAGCAAGATCAAACAACTATCACCCAAGAAGATTCTAAAGGCTTTACTTGGCACAAACACTAACTAAAACACAAAAAACACAATCATAACAGTAGCATAATTGTGCAAACACACAAGAACAGAAAGCAAAAAGAAAAAATAAATTTTATTCATTGGGTTGCCTCCCAACAAGCACTATAGTTTTACGCCCTTAGCTAGGCATAAAGCAAGGATCTAAGTTTTGTCATCTTTGGTTCGAGATCCATAAGATGCCCTCATGATTGATTCATATGGTGGCCTAATTCTTGTTCTAGGTAAGTGTTCCATACCCTTCCTCAAAGGAAATTGGTACTTAATATTCCTTCTTTCATATCAATCACGACACCGATAGTGCGTGAGAAACGGTCTACCAAGAATAATAGGACAAGACGGATTGCAATCAATATCAAGAACAATAATTCCTATTTACAAGAATAAGAACATCATTTATTCTTCCCATAGGCTTTTTAATAGTAGAATCCGCCAAATGCAAATTTAAAGAACAATCTTCAAGATCGGTAAAACCAAGCACATCACATAAAGATTTCAGAATTGTAGAAACACTAGAACCCAAGTAACACAAAGCAAAACAGTCATAATTTTTAATCTTGACTTTGATAGTAGGTTCCCACTCATCATGAAATTTTCTAGGAATTCATACTTCTAATTCCAATTTTTCTTCAAAAGCTTTCATCATAGCATCAACAATATGTTTAGTAAAAGCTTTGTTTTGTTCATAAGCATGGGGTGAATTTATCATGGATTGCAACAAAGAAATACAATCAATCAAAGAGCAACTATCATAATTAAAGTCTCTGTAATCCGAAAGAGTGGGCACATCACTAGTTAAAGTTTTGACCTCTTCAAACCCACTTTCATCAATTTTCTCAATAAGATTTTCAACCTCTGTCGGGGGAGAACTGATCGTGTCCCACGAGCACCTACGGGACCTGGGTCCCTTGTGGTTCGGAGGGGGGCAGAGATTGCACAAAGAGCGGATCGAGGCGATGCACACGAGCGGATTTACCCAGCTTCGGAGCTCTCCGGAGAGATAATACTCCTACTGCTGCTTTGTGGATTATCTTGTGTTCTTGCTAGGGAGCAATGGGAGCTACAAGACCTAGCCTGAGTGTGGTTTCGTATGAGTATCATGAACTAAGCCAGAACTGGACCGAACCCTTTCTACGTTGCACTTGGGCCTCCTTTTATAGGCACAAAGGGGTCACCACATGTGGCCAGTAGACAAGGGTAAGATAGTAAAACATAGGTTGGTACACCGCTTTATGCAGTGTCTACAGAATCTATACCTAACTCGACGGCAAGGGACAAGAGTCATCAATGCCCGCCTCGGCCGCCTCAACAAAGGTAACAGGACCGCAAGTCGCGCCCGCTTGCCATGATGGTAGCCTGTCGGTATCCGCTTATCGCTGCTCCCGCACGGGCTGCACAGCCCGTCGACACGCAGTGCTTGGGAGAGCCCGTGGTGACACGCTACGGGTGAGCTGGAGCGAGATGAAGAGAGGTTGCCCGCCCGCAAGCGCCTTGCCGCGCAGAACCTTGTCGCGCTTAGGGGCTCGGCGCCCACCAAGCCTTCCCGCAAGCTCCTTGCCGGGCCTTGTTTTTGTGTCCTGAGTGGCCTTCCTGGCAAGCTCCTCTTGCCGGGGTCTTGATTACTTTGTTCTTGAATGGCTTACCGGCAAGCCCCTCTTGCCGGGATCTTGTTTTCTGAAGGGCATGGAGGGTCTTGGCAGATGCCCGCAAGGCTTGCCACGGACGCCGCGATCGCTGCCAGACAGTTCGGGGTACTAAGGTACCCCTACTTTGGTACACCGACAGAGCCCCCGGTCAGGCCATACACGGTGCCGAAGCGCTGTTGGGCCAGGCCGAAAACAGGCACGGGCACACGCGCCTGGTCCAAACCAAATCCACTCCGATCCGCCCGCGTTCCCGTAACGCAGCACGCGTCGATTCATGGCGTCGTGGGGAAGTGGGCGGCGTCGAGGTCGCCTCACCCGTCGCCTCGGTTCTGCATCCCCGCCACTTGGTTCCCATGCTCTTGGGGTCGCGGACGGTGGAAGTGGGAAACTGGGCCGTTGCGAGCAGAGGCAGCAGGTCGGTCCCGATTCCCTGCTCTTCCTATGACCTGATTTGCCGAGTGGGGCGGCCGAGCCCCCACCTTGCTTCTTTAAAAAGAGCGGAAGGGGAGCGCAGAAGCCCGCACTCTCCTATCTCCTCCTTTCCTCAACTTCTGTTCCCCTTTCTCTCATGTTTTTCATTCTCCACGGACTGTATCCGAGTAGAATGTTTTTAATGAAAAAGGGATGCTTGAAAAGGGATGAAAGGCTTATCTGATATCGCAGCCCCGGCAACTCGCTTGCCGCAGCCCCTAACAACTCGGCTTGCCGGGCTTGGGTGCCAGCCGCCTTCTTCTCCTCTTCGCTGTTATTTCAGTTCGAGAATAATTTAGCCGATGACGCAATAAGTTATTTTGTAATATAACTTTATTCTGGGCAATATTTGCTACGCTACTTCCTTTACTCGACTCTTGGCTTTGTATGTTACTGCCCCACGCTTTTGGGGGAACTTGCGGTGCAGTAGCACCCTTGCCGCGAGCGCCGAAAAGGAACTTCAGCAGCCTTTCAAGGGTCGCCACCGACAAGCAACCTTGTCGCGGACTAGACGCAGCTCACTTAAGTTGTTGAGCGGACTCGAAACAAAGTAAGGGCGCTGCCAATCACGATTTGGTTCCTCCGCGCATGGTTTTCCATACAAAGCGCCGATCGCTCGAGGAAGATAACTCAAAATTTAAAACTGGTCGCTTAAACTTAGCAACTTAGCTTTTTGTTGTCCATTTCCGGCAAGGCGACAGCCTCGAGCGACGCTTATGCCCACACCATTATCTTCTCCTCTCCCCGTTAACTTGTGGGCGGATGAACCTTCTTCTTGTTTGAGAAGAAAGAAGAGAAAATAAAGTTATGGAGCCTAGTGGCTCGTCATCGCTATCAAAAGCGGATGCTGCACAAAATGTTAGTAAACACATGCATATATGATTATGAGGGCATGTATTGACAAAATGTGCGCAACACATAGGCTTTACTGATGCACGGGGTCTGCGCCCGGCTTTGTACAAAGGATTACATGCAACAGCGGCAAGACTTGTACAAAGGGTGGTTGCCGGAACGGGTTCCGGCAACCGCTCCTCATGGGTAAAACTTGCGAAGATGCTCTATATTCCAGGAATTGCTCACCGGAGGCCATCTTCGGTCTCAAGGCGGACAGTGTCGGGCCTAGTGACTTGTTTTACCCGATAAGGGCCTTCCCACTTCAAGGCCAACTTGTTGGAATTCTTGGCGGATTGAACGCGCCAAGAACAAGGTCGCCTTCCTCGAAGCTTCGGCATTAACTTTGCGGCTATGGTAGCGACACAAAGCTTGCTGGTAACGAGCGGCTCGTCAAAGAGCTCGAAGACGATCTTCCTCGAGGAGCAGCGCGTCATCTTGTCGCAGCTGCTCTTGCTCAAGCTCATCATAAGCGAGCACTCGAGGTGACCCGTGATCTGAAGTTCCGTGGGGAGAACTGCCTCGTCCGTAGACTAGAGCAAAAGGTGTCCGCCGCGGGCTCGACGGGCGTCGCTCGATCGACCAAAGAACCACCGCAGCTCCTCGATCCAGTTCCTTCCGCGACTTGCGCAACTCCGTCGAAAGTTCTGGTCTTGAGTCCCCGCAGACTTCAGCGTTTGCTCTCTCGCTGACCGCTGCTTCTCGGATGAGCAATGAAGCAAAGCAGATCTTGGCGCCAAGATCTTGGGCATACCGCATGAAGGTGCGGCTCGTGAACTGTGTGCCGTTGTCGGTGATTATCCGTTAGGAATCCCAAAGCGGCAAACAATTGACCTAAAGAACTTGACGGCCGACCGTGGCTGTCACCTTCCTCACGGTTCCACTTCCGCCACTTTGTGAACTTGTCGATTGCGACGCATAAGTACTCAAAGCCCCGACAGCTCGGGGAAGGGGCCGAGGATGTCGAGCCCCGCACGAGAAGGGCCAGGATAAAGGGATCGTCCGGAGAGCTTGAGCTGGTTGGTGTATCTGTTTGAATGGAACCGCACACTTCACACTTGGTTACTTGTGCAGTTGCATCTGGAGGGCTTCGCCGAAGAAACCTTGCCGGAAAGCTTTGCGGCAAGTGCTCTTGCGCCAATGTGGTGACCACATATGCCTCCATGTATCTCTCGCCAACAGCTTTTGTCCATCTTCCCGCAAATACACTTCAATTTCACACCGCTGAGTCTTCTTCGCAGGATGTTGTCAACAAACTGGTACATACTTGACCGCCGGGCTACTTTTTCCGCTTCTTGTTGCTCTTCGGAAGTTCTCCGTCTCAAGGAAATGGACGATTTGCCGTGCCCATGCCGGAGCTTGAGGCTCGACAATAAGGACTAAAGGCTCTTCTATCATCGGGAACATCAGCTTCTACGGCGTGAACTCGTGGGTCCGCCGAGTTGATGATCCCGGCAAGCTTGCCGAGCGAACTTGTCGGGAGCGTTTGCTTCAACGATACAAACTGATGGTTTGTCGGAGCAGACTGCTCCTCGGTGATATTTGCGCTGATTTTAGGGACCTTCTTGGCGGCGGCTTGTGGAGCTCTGCCGGAAAGTAGTCGCCGGAAACCAGTTTTCTCTTCTTGCTCGTCCTGTTGATGGTGTTACGGTTGGTGAGTCAGCTAGAGCACAAAAATTCCTTGTTCCACAGTAACTTAAGTTCGCACATTTGGAGAGGCCATCAGCTATATCATTCTCGAGCCCTTGAACGTGTTCCATCTGCAGCCTTCAAAGTGCTCTTCTAGCTTTCTCACTTCATCGACGTAGGCTTCCATCAACGGACTTTGATAATCTTTATTTACTTGTCGGACGACAAGTTGTGAGTCCCCTTGACAATGAGCTTCTTGATCCCAAGGTCTACCGCAATCTCGAGACCGCAAGCAAGCCTTCATACTCTGCAGATTGTTTGTTGCTTGTTCCTTGGGAAAGTGCATCTGGACTATGTACTTGAGATGCTCTCCGGTGGGTGCGATAAGCAAGACGCCGCCGCACCGGGCGCTTTGCAGCGAGAAAGCACCATCAAAGTACATCAGCCAATCTTTATTTGCTTCTTTGACAGGATGCTCGTCTCGAATTTCTTCATCTTGCGCTACGCCCACTCAGCTATGAATTCCGCCAATGCTCGCTCTCGATAGTTGAAGTGCTTTCAAACTTGAGGCCAAAGCTCGACAGCCCAAAGGCCCACTGACAATCCTGCCTGTTGCTTCGGATTTTGCAATATCCTTTTCAACGGAAAGCGAGTGACAACTGTTATCTCATGTGCTTGGAAGTAATGGCGCAGCTTTCTTGAGGCCATGAGGAGGCCGAAAAGCAACTTCGCACACCGAGTACCTTGACCTAGCCCCTGCAGAAGGGAATCGACAAAATAGAGTGGGCGCTGCACCACCTTCTTCTGTATCTTGTCGCAACCCTGCGCTGATCCGTCCTTGTCGGGACCAGAGCTTGACGACGAAGCCCCTTGCTTCTCGCTGGATGCGCCTGCCTCGGTTGCCGGCTCATCATCTGCCTCCCTCTCCGCTACTAACTTAGCACTAACCACTTGATTGGTTGCCGCTATATACAACATCAACTTCTCTTGTGGCCTAGGTGCGACAAGTATTGGAGCGGAGGACAGGTATCTCTTCAAGTCCTGCAGCGCAGCCTCCGCTTCGGGAGTCCATTTCATTGGACCTGCCTTTTCAAAATCTTGAAAAACGGCGGTATGCTGCTCGCAGACTTAGAGATGAACCTGCTGAGAGCAGCCACGCAACCGGCAAGCCTTCTGACATCCTTGACGTGCTTTGGTGCTTCGATCTGCTCAATGGCCTTGATCTTGTCGGGATTGGCTTCAATTCCCCGCTGAGACACAAAGAACCCGAGAAGCTTGCCGGAAGGGACTCCAAACACGCACTTCTCGGGGTTGAGCTTGAGGTTGATCTTGCGCAGATTTGCAAATGTTTCATCCAAATCCTGAACCAGAGTTGCTTTGTCCTTGCTTTTGACCACTATGTCATCCATGTAAGCTTCTACATTTCTGTGTATTTGTGGCTCAAAGGCATCGTGGACTACTCTTGCAAAGGTTGAACCAGCATTCTTTAAACCGAAAGGCATCCGTATGAAGCAGTACGTGCCACATGGTGTAATGAATGCGGTTTTCTCTTCATCCTCTTCAGCCATGAAGATCTGATGATATCCTGAATATACATCAAGAAATGAAAGCAGATCACATCCAACCGTGGAGTCAACAATCTGGTCGATACGTGGCAAGGGAAATGGGTCTTTGGGACAAGCTTTGTTAACATCAGTGAAGTCAATACAAAGTCTCCATTTCCCATTAGCCTTGCATAACTACCGGATTGGCCAACCACGTGGGATGGAGGACTCCTCCGACAAGCCCCTTGCTTCCAACTTCTTGATTTCTTCCGCTATGAACTCTTGGCGCCCACCGCTTGTTTCCTAACTTTTTGCTTGACGGGCGCAAGTGAGGACAGACAGCTAGGTGGTGCTCAATTACTTTCACAGGAACACCGGGATGTCGATGGTTGCCATGCAAACACATCGACATTCGCCCGCAGAAAGCAACGAGCTCGCCTTCCTATTTAGGATCAAGCGTGGCACCGATGGTGAAGGTACCACCGGTGCCGCCCTCCTTGGCGGGCACCTTCTTGGTCTTCGACGGAGCTGCCATCGCCTTCTTGTACTTGCGGTGGAGCTCGATGGTGCGTCCTCGACGGTAGCGCAGCACTCCGAGGAGGTGCGCTTGCCGGAGTGGGCATCAGAGCTCTTGCCGGTCTTGGTGGTCTTCTTCTTCTTCCCCCCGGGAGCTTCGGCGGCAAGTGGTTTGCTTTCTGTTGCGGCTGCTACATCCCGGTAAATCTTGTCGGCGCAGATAAGTGCATCCTTCTTGTCGCCATGGACAGAAATGACGCTTATCGGGCCGGGCATCTTGAGTAAGTTGTAGGCATGATGAGAGGCAGCCATGAACTTGGCGAGTGCTGGACGGCCAAGTATGCCATTGTAGGGCAATGGGAAATCGGCGACGTCAAACATGACCCTCTCAGTTCTGAAGTTGAGCTCGCTGCCAAATGTTACCGGCAACGTGATCTTCCCTTTGGGCTTGCTCCTTCCTGGGTTGATTCCTTGGAAAGTACCAGTTTCATCGAGCTCGCTGTCAGGGATTTGAAGTTTCTGGAGCACTGCAGAGGAGATCAAATTCAGGCCGCCCCGCGTCAACCAACATCTTTGTGACCTTGAGGTTGCGGATGGTTGGTGAGACCAACATCGGCAAGCACCCGACCGCAGTGATGCGATCGGGTGATCCTCAATGTCAAAGATGATGGGCGTCTGGACCACTTCAGAGGTTTGCGCGACTCTATGGAGGGTTCTGCTGCATTGACCTCACGCATCCATTGCTTGAGTTGGCGGTGCGAGGTATGCAGAGAAGCACCACCGTCCACACAAAGGACCTCCGCTGCCTTTTGAAACTCCCCGCTCGTCGGCCTTCATCGTCTTCCATGTCTTCGTCATCTTCATCTTCGTCTTCTTCCTTATCGCGACCGCGGGGAGGTCTGTCTCCTTGCCACTGCTTGGTCTTGCCGCGGCGTCCTCCCCGACCGGGTCTCTTCTTACTTGCTGCACCTGCACCTTCCTGGGCCTTCTCCTTGTCTCGCCACTCGTACTCAGCTCTCTGTAGCTCAACAAGCTGCTCGACTTTCTTGCAGCTCTGGAGATCGTGGCCCTTGGTGCGGTGGATTTTACAAGATCGCTGTTGAGCTGTCAGGCTTGTCGGCGGCCGCCACAGCTTGGCGGTCGGCGTCAACGGCAACCTCCTTGCCGGAGCCACCAGCCTTGGCTTTGTTGGCGGCACCATCCTTGCCGGACTGCTCGACAACTAGTACTTCTTGGCTTTTCTTCCTTCTGTTGTTCCGCCACGGCTCTTCCTTGCCGGGCGGTCCCTCACTATCGACTCTGCTCCCACATTCTCTCCAGAGTCTTCTTCCTTCTTCAGCGTGCATACTTGTCGGCCGTATGAGCTCGCCGACGTCTTTCACTTTGCACATCGCCATCTCCTCCTCATCCTGCGGTTTCAGACATTCGGATGGAATGCACCGATCACCGCGCAGGGTGGACGCCGGGATGTTGTAGTGCACTCGATCAATCTCTGGATGAACTTGCGCAGGACTCTCCTCCTTCGGGCAAGCAGGTGGAGATCACTCTCCTGGCCATGAGGCTTGTGGCACCGTGAAGGCGCCAACAAACTGTGGCACAAATCTGCCCAAGAAGAAATAGAGCCATCCGGCAAGTGCATGAGCCAAGATCGACGTTTGGCTTGAGCACCGGGGAAAGTAGTTGGCGAGGATCTTGTCATCTCGTCCCCCCGCAGCTTGCACTACGATGGTGTAGATGCTGAGGAACTCCGATGAGTGTGTCCTGCCATCATACTTTTCGCACATCTGGTTTGAAGTTTTTCTTGTCGGGCCACCGGACTTGCCGCAGCTCTCGAGTGAACGCAGGACAACCTACACAGACGGACAAGTCGCCTGGTTCCCTCGGCGCATGCATATCGACAAGGGGCCCGGCGCGCTGGTCTGATTGACGGCGCTGCTTCTCTTGGCGCCGATCGGGTTCGAGCGTCTTCTTCTTGCCGTTCTCGGAGAACTTGGCGCTGGTCGCGACGAGCTCGCGGATCTGACGACGCTGTGGAGTCGCTGTCGGGGTGGATCCGACGGTCGGCGATCTTGGCCTTCGGAGGGGAGTGCACGGCTGCACCCCGCAGGTCTCGCCGCCATCAGCTCGCGCTTTGTCGCCTTGCCGCGGCTGCAAGGCACTTTCGGTTGCCAGCGGGGCGTCGCCGTTAAGCGAAGCCAATGAGACTCTGAATTGTGGCCCTCCATTCGTCGACCTTATCGGCCGTTGAGGGTAATCTAGAAGTAATCGAGCTTCAGCCAAGGCTTCCGCTGGTGTGGTTGGCGGCAACGGCGTGCGGAGCGAAGAACGGATGTGCTCGGACTCCTAAGCAAGTTAGAGGAGCAGCATTCCGCCTAAGCGACCGACTCGCTTGTACCAAAGCATGCCGGGTGCATGCGGTCTCGAGGGCCTCGGGATCCTCCAGCTTGGCCTTGATCCAACGAGCGTATGGTGCCGCGAGCATCATGACGCTTGCCGGTCCCGCGCCTCCTGCGAAGGACGCGGTGCGGACTCGGACGCCTACGCCTGTGCTGCCTTGTCCTTGGATCTGGCGGCATTGTGGGCTCTCTCAACGACGCCGGTTCCTCCGCCAGCGTTTCCCCCACCGCCTGACAGCTCCGGTGGTTGTGGGTTTGACGCGGACGGCTCTGCTGCTGCCGAAGACTTCTTCTTCGGCGCCATATTGACGAAGATGTTGATGAAGCTGCTCGTGCGACCGCCGAATCGGGTTCACACAGCCTCGACGCCCCCTACCTGGCGCGCCAAAAGATGTCGGGGGAGAACTGATCGTGTCCCACGAGCACCTACGGGACCTGGGTCCCTTGTGGTTCGGAGGGGGGCGGAGATTGTACAAAGAGCGGATCGAGGCGATGCACACGAGCGGATTTACCCAGCTTCGAGCTCTCCGAGAGATAATACTCCTATCGCTGCTTTGTGGATTATCTTGTGTTCTTGCTAGGGAGCAATGGGAGCTACAAGACCTATCCCGAGTGTGGTTTCAGATGAGTATCATGAACTAAGCCGAATGGACCGAACCCTTTCTACGCTGCACTTGGGCCTCCTTTTATAGGCACAAAGGGGTCACCACATGTGGCAAGTAGACAAGGGTAAGATAGTAAAACATAGGTTGGTACACCGCTTTGTACAAAGGTACAGAATCTATACCTAACTCGACGGCAAGGGACAAGAGTCATCAATGCCCGCCTCGAGCTGTCTTAACAAAGGTAACAGGACCGTCAAGTGCGCCTCCGCTTGCCACGATGGTAGCCTGTCACGCCGGTTATCGCTGCTCCCGCTGGCTGCACAGCCCGTCGACACGCAGTGCTTGGGAGAGCCCCGTGGTGACACGCTGGCGGGTGAGCTGGAGCGAGATGAAGAGAGGTTGCCTGCCCGACAGCGCCTTGCCGCGCAGAACCTTGTCGCGCTTGGGGCTCGGCGCCCACCAAGCCTTCCCGCAAGCTCCTTGCCGGGCCTTGTTTTGCGTCTGAGTGGCCTTCCGGCAAGATCCTCTTGCCGGGTCTTGATTACTTTGTTCTTGAATGGCTTACCGGCAAGCTCCTCTTGCCGGGATCTTGTTTTCTCAAGGGTCATGGAGGGTCTTGGCAGATGCCCGCAAGGCTTGCCACGGGACGCTGCATGATCGCCCAGTCACAGTGTTCGGGTACTAAGGTACCCCTACTTTGGTACACCGACAACCTCCAAAGTATTGGGACGCCTTCTACCTGAAGTTGACTCTCTCCAGTCCCTTTTTCATCAATCTTAACTTTACTAAATAAGGAATCAATAGAAGAAGCACCAATCATTTTAAGATCTTCATCACTTTTGCGAAAGAAATCACTAGAAAACACATTTTCTATAAATTCTCTTTTAGCTCTAAGCATAGCGGTTCTTTTCTCACTTTCATCCATAGAAACATAAAGAGATTTAATTGATTCATCTACTTTAGGCACAGAATTTTCATCTTGAGATTTTCCACATCATGAGCAATTCTATCAACACTTCTAGACAAATCATCAATTTTACTCGACTTTTCTTCTATGCAAGTGTTGAAAACTTTTTGCGTGTTGATAAATTCTTTAATATTGTTCTCAAGATCAGAGGTGTTCCTATTATTATTATAAGATTGATTTCCATAGGAATTACCATAATTATTAGAGGAATTACTAGGAAAAGGCCTAGGATTAAAATTACCTCTATAAGCATTGTTGTTGAAATTATTTCGAGACATAAAATTCACATCTATGGCATCATTATTTTTCTCAATCAAAGTAGACAAAGGCATATCGTTAAAATCAATAGGAGCACTTTTACGAGCAACCAATTTCTTAAGAGTATCAACTTTTTCACTCAAAGAAGAAATTTCTTCAACCAAATTAACTTTTTTACTAGTAGGAGCCCTTTCGGTATGCCATTCTGAATAATTTGCTATGATATTATCAAGCAATTTGGTGGCTTCACCCAAAGTAATTTCCATAAAAGTACCACCCACGGCGGAATCTAAAAGATTACGAGAAACAAAATTCAACCCCACATAAAATTTTTGTATGATCATCCAAAGATTTAACCCATGAGTTGGGCAATTCCTTAGCATCATTTTCATCCTTTCCCAAGATTGTGCAAGATGCTCATGTTCAATTTTCTTGAAATTCATGATCTGGGATCTAAGGGAAATATTTTTTGTGGGCGGAAAATACTTAGTGATAAAAGCATCTTTGCATTTTTTCCAAGAATCGATACTATTGCGAGGCAAAGAAGAGAACCAAATTTTTGCAGAATCACGCAAAGAAAACGGAAATAATTTCATATTCACCACATCATTGTCCACATATTTTTTCTGTTGCATATCGCATAATTCCACGAAGGTATTAAGATGGGACGCAACATCCTCATTAGGAGTACCGGAAAATTGATCTTTCATAACAAGACTAAGCAAAGCGGTATTGATATCACAAGACTCCGCACTAGTGGCGGGAGGAGCAATCGGAGTGCCAATAAAATCATCGTAGTTGGTATTTGAGAAATCACATAACTTTGTGTTCTCTTTAGTCATGATGACTACACAACAAGATTGCACTAAAAAACAGGTCCAACAAGAAAACAACGAACGGAAAAAGAGGGGCGAATAAAATGGCAAATTTTTGTGAAGTGGGGGAGAGGAAAACGAGAGGCAAATGAAAAATAATGTAAATTGCGAGGGGATGAGATTTTGATTAGGAACCTGGTATATGTTGAAGATTCTCCCCGGCAACGGCGCCAAAAATTCCTTTTGATGTCACTTGAAGCTACATCGGTATTTCCCCAAAGAGGAAGGGATGATGCAGCACAACGGCGGTAGGTATTTCCCTCAGATATGAAACCAAGGTTATCGAACCAGTAGGAGAACCAAGCAACACAACGTAAACAGCCCCTGCACACAGATAACAAAACCTCGCAACCCGACGTCTAAAAGGGGTTGTCAATCCCTTTCGGGTAGCGGCGCATCAAGATAGGCAAATGGACGTGAGATAAAATTGTAGTAGATTGATAGAGAGAACGCCAAATAAAATAAATAAGAATAAATTGCAGCAAGGTATTTTTGTATTTTTAGTTTAATAGATCTGAAAATAAAAGCAAAGGAAAAGTAGACCGCAAAAGCAAATAATATGAGAAAGAGACCCGAGGGCCGTATGTTTCACTAGTGGCTTCTCTCGAGAAAAATAGCAAATGGTGGGTGAACAAATTACTGTTGGGCAATTGATAGAACTTCAAATACTCATGACGATATACATGCAATGATCATTAGATAGGCATCACGTCCAAGATTATTAGACCGACTCCTTCCTGCATCTACTACTATTACTCCACACATCGACCGCTATCCAGCATGCATGTAGTGTATTGAGTTCGTGGAGAAACAGAGTAATGCAATAAGAATGATGACATTATGTAGACAAGATCTATCTATGTAGAGATAGACCCCATCGTTTTCTCCTTAGTAGCAACGATACATACGTGTCGGTTCCCCTTCTGTCACTGGGATAAAGCACCGTAAGATCGAACCCACTAAAAAGCACATCTTCCCATTGCAAGATAAATACATCAAGTTGGCCAAACAAAACCCAAATATCGAAGAAGAAATACGAGGCTATAAGCAATCATGCATAAAAGAAATCAAAGAAACTAAAATACTTTCATGGATATAAAAAGATAATCTGATCATAAACTCAAAGTTCATCGATCCGAACAAGCACACCGCAAAAGAGTTACATCATATGGATCTCCAAGAGACCATTGTATTGAGAATTCAATGAGAGGGAGAGAGAGAGAGAGAGAGAGAGAGAGAGAGAGAGAGAGAGAGAGAAAGCAATCTAGCTACTAACTACGGACCCGAAGTTCTACAAAGAACTACTCACGCGTCATCGGAGAGGCACCAATGGAGGTGGTGAACCCCATCCGAGATGGTGTCTAGATTGGATCTGGTGGTTCTGGACTCTGCGGCGACTGGATGAATATTTCGTCGATGCCTTTAGGGTTTTTGGAATATTGGGGTATTTATAGAGCAAAGAGGCGGTCCGGGGGGCACCCGAGGTGGGCACAACCCACCAGGGCGCGCCTGGGCCTCCTGGTGCACCCTGGTGGGTTGTGCTCTCCTCGGAGTACCCCCCAAGGTGTAGCCATGTCCCATTATGTTCCTTGTGGTCCAAAACAAATCTCCGTAAAGTTTCGTTGCGTTTGGACTCCATTTGATATTGATTTCCTGCGATGTAAAAAACATGCAGAAAATAACAACTGGCACTTGGCACTATGTCAATAGGTTAGTTCCAAAAAATGATATAAAATGACTATAAAATGATTATTAAACATCCAAGATTGATAATATAACAGCATGGAACAATAAAAAATTATAGATACGTTGGAGACGTATCAACTTACAACTAAAAAATTATAACTCGATACTTAGAACAAAATATGACTCTATATGAATGCCTCCGGCGGTGTACCGGGATGTGCAATGAATCAAGAGTGACATGTATAAAATGATGAACGGTGGCTTTGCCACAGATACGATGTCAACTACATGATCATGCAAAGCAATATGACAATGATGATGTGTCTCATAATAAACGGAACGGTGGAAATTTGCATGACAATATATCTCGGAATGGCTATGGAAATGCCATAATAGGCAGATATGGTCGCTGTTTTGAGGAAGGATATGTGGTGGGTTTATGGTACCGGCGAAAGTAGCGCGTTACTATCGAGGCTAGTAATGGCGGAAAGGTGAGAGTGCGTATAATCCATGGACTCAACATTAGTCATAAAGAACTCACATACTTATTGCAAAAATATATTAGTCATCGAAACAAAGTACTATGCGCATGCTCCTAGGGGGATAGATTGGTAGGAAAAGACCATCGCTCATCCCCGACCACCACTCATAAGGAAGACATTCAATAAATAAATCATGCTCTGACTTCATCACATAATGGTTCACCATACGAGCATGCTACGGGACTCACAAACCTTAACACAAGTATTTCTCAAATTCACAACTACTTACTAGCATGACTCTAATATCACCATCTTCATCTCTCAAAACAATCATAAGGAATCAAACTTCTCAATGTATTCAATGCGCTTTATATGAAAGTTTTTATTATATCCCTCTTGGATGCCTATCATATTAGGACTAATTTTATAACCCAAGCAAATTAACATGCTGTTTCGAGACTCTCAAAATAATATAAGTGAAGTACGAGAGTTCATCAATTTCTATAAAATAAAATCACCGCCGTGCTCTAAAAAGATATAAGTGAAGTACTAGAGCAAAATTGCCCAGCTCAAAAGATATAAGTGAAGCATATAGAGTATTCTAATAAATCACGATTCTTGCGTGTCTCTCCCAAAAGGTGTGTACATCAAGGATGATTGTGGAAAAATAAAAAGCAAAGACTCAAATAATACAAGACGCTCCAAGCAAAACACATATCATGTGGTGAATAAAAATACAACTTCAAGTAAAGTTATCGATAGACGAAGACGAAAGAGGGGAAGCCTTCCCGGGCATCACCAAGCTTAGGATTTTTGACATCCTTGAATATTACCTTGGGGTGCCTTGGGCATGCCCAAGCTTAGGCTCTTGCCACTCCTTATTCCATAGTCCATCAAATCCTTACCCAAAACTTGAAAACTTCACAACACAAAACTCCAACAAAAAATCTCGTAAGCTCCGTTAGTATAAGAAAATAAATCACCAGTTTTGGTACTGTTGTGAACTCATTCTTTATTTATATTGGTGTAATATATACTTTGTTCCAACTTTTCCATGGTTCATACCCCCCGATACTAGCCATAGATGCATCAAAATAAGCAAACAACACGTGAAAACAGAATCTGTCAAAAAAAGAACAGTCTATAGCAATCTGGATATTTCGAACACTTCTTTAACTCTAAAAATCCTGAGAAAACACGAAGTCCTAGATAATTTGTGTATTAATATTCTGCAAAAAGAATCAACTAAAAAGAACTCTCCAGCTAAAAATGAGAATTGTTTTTGTGAGCGCAAAAGTTTTTGTTTTTTAGCAAGATCAAATTAACTATCATTGTAGGTTATCCCATAGGTCTTACTTGGCACAAACACTAATTAAAACACAAAACCACATCTAACCAAAGGCTAGATGAAATATTTATTGCTAAACAGGACCTAAAAAGAAAGAACAAAAATAAAATTGGGTTGCCTCCCAACAAACGCTATTGTTTAACGCCCCTAGCTAGGCATTAAAACACGAATATATGTAGGTGTAATCGTAATAATGATAATGTAAATCTTGAAAACTCATCTCATTCTCCCTTAGTTCAGCAGCAAGTTTTCTTTGAGGGAAGAAAAAGTAATCAAAAGGGCTAAATTTAATGTGATAAGAATCCCCAAGATCGATCTCGGGAGGAATTGGTTCCTCATTCGGCCCTTCATATTGTATGACCAACTCATTATTATAAGCATTCTTTTGGCAAAAAAGTCATGAGCTTGTGTCCAAGAGAGATACCCAATCCATTGCTTTGAATTGCAAAATCATCATTAAGCTCAGAAATCTTATTGACTAAAACATCGACAGGAACCCTCTTTCTTAAATTTTTGTTATAAGCAACATGATCTAAAGACCGTAAATGCATTATATCCTCTTGATTAAAGAGGATTCCCTCTATGGGAGGACGACCACCATCTACTTTATAATGAGCGAAAATTTCACTAGCTTCTTTATAATAAATCTAAACTCATGAGCTAGGAATATGGTGGCGGCGCGCTTAACAAAAGAATGCTCAATATTAGAAAACTCTAGAAAAATCATGTCGGTGTACAAAAGTAGGGGTCCATTTTTGCACCCCTTTACTTGTGCGCGGGCAGTCGCAGCCCCACGCCCCTGGCCACGCTTGGTGGGGTGGAGGAAGCAAAGGCACAAGACGACCAGACAATGCCAAGACGGAAACACAAAAGGGCGAGATGGACTCCCCCGGCAATGCCCTTGCCGGGGCGGCGTCCACAGCCTCGGCAAGAACCTTGCCGGGGCAACTCGCCCAACACCAGCAGGGCTGCCACCGTTGAGCCTGAGAGTTCCGACGCCCTCAACCACACTGGAACCAAAGCTCGGGAGGCGCCTCCGTGGTGGCATGCAGATCTTTGTGAAGACCAAGAGCATACAAGACTAGATAAATAACTAGAAGACGAAGATCCTCGGCAAGATCCTTGCCAAGGATACCCACGAGACCCCCGGCAAGCCCCTTGCCGGGGACGACCACGACGCCACGGCAAGACCCTTGCCGGGGCCCCGGCAAGACTCTTGCCAAAGACATCCACGGGCTCACAGCCAGCTCACATCTGCCAAAGCTCCGTCGTCGTTCCCATGCAGCTGCCAGCCCACCAACTAGGCGAACACCTGCATGGCGACGTGCGGCCTCTAGGCCATCGCAGCAAGCACTTTCATGGTGGCATGCAGATCGTGAAGGCTCTGCCACCGCACCAACTCAGCAGCCAGCCAGCCAGCGTGGCACTACCCGCCTCGTCAGTTCGTATGCGTGTCGAAGCCAGGCGAGGCGGCGACAGCTGGGATGAGCTTCCTTGTCGTCCCTGATAAAGCAAGAAGGGAACTTCAGCAACGCATTAAATGCGTTAGTCCTACGGTGCCAGAGGATAGACTCGACCACTGTATAGCTTTCCACCTCCTGTGTGCCACAGTGGCAGCCCCTTTGTCTATTAAAGGAGGCCCGCGGCGTACTGGGAGAGGATTCGGACATTTTGGACCCTGCACGCCTTGTAGCTAGTCCAAGAACACCAGATAAACAGAAACCAGCAGGAGTAGGGTATTACGCGTCACTCGCGGCCCGAACCTGGATAATCCCCCAGCGTTGATCTCTCAATCCCGCTCTTTCCACAACCCGCACCCGCCAACCATAGCAAAAGGGATTCCTCGTGATCCCGTAGGTGTCGTTTCCCCCGACATCTTTGGCGCGCCAGGTAGGGGGCGCAAGCTGTGAAAATCCAGTTTGAAGGTTAGCACACCGACTTCATCATCACCATGGCCCCCAAGAGAAAGGGGATAACAACGATTGGCTCGTCCGGGGCCGGCCCGTCCGCGCCAGCGCGAGCAAGCGGCCGGGTGCCCACGGATGGGGCCGGGGACGTGGCCCACGAGCATCCATGACATTCTGGTGATCGGAGCCAGGCGAGCGGCGTCGTCCGAATCCGAGACTACGAGCCACACGCCACTGGGTATGGGGGCGGGGCCGTT
Source organism: Aegilops longissima (assembly GCA_021605205.1). Classification (NCBI taxonomy): domain Eukaryota; kingdom Viridiplantae; phylum Streptophyta; class Magnoliopsida; order Poales; family Poaceae; genus Aegilops; species Aegilops longissima. Next base: position 16,396 of record JAHIAM010001178.1, on the reverse strand, counting down.
CTGCCCGCGGGCGGCGCAGCAGCCTCTACGGCACCCCTGCCGGCACCCGCACCGCACCCTTCCCAGGCCGCACGATGAGCAACATCGCGATGCTGGAGCCCCTGGGCACCGCCTGGAAGGAGCCCTGTGCGCTACTCACAGGACGAACCAGGCCGACGTGCGCGCTCAGACGCTGGTGCAGGCGGCGTGCGACCGCGAGACCGCGACAGAGCCCCTTCTAACCCGGTTAGAAGTCGGAGCGCGTCATGGTCTACGCAGATATCGCCGCCGCCTACGCCAGCAGAAGCGCTGGCGCGCGTGCAGCTGCTCCTCGACTTCCCCCTACTGCGGAGAAGCTCGACAAGTGGAGAGCCACCATCCGAAGCCTTGTCAGCTTCGCCAACAAAGACGAGCCGCTCTTGACGGGACCCTCGCACCGGCGTCCTGACGAGCGGGTGCATGCCGGCGGTGGGGGGACCAGAGACGCTGCGACCTCGGTGCACTCTCCCGCCACGGCCGCGACAACAGCCACCGGCCCGTCGACCCAACGTCGGTGACAACGTTTCCACAGCGTCGTCCGACCCCTGAACACGCCGCGACCAACGTCAAGTCCTTCGGGAACGGGCCCAGGAAGACGATCGAACTACCATCGAACGACGACGAGAGATGCGCCATCAGTCAGATCAGCGTGCGGGGCCTACTATGTACCACTCGGCACCGGGGGGCCCCGGCGACCTGCCTTACGAGGTTGGTTGTCCAGCCTTTACCCGAGAGCTGCGGCAGTTCCAGTGGCCCTCCCACCGCACGTTCAAGTCCGATGTTGGCGAGAAGTACAACGACAAGACTCATCTGTCATAGTTCTTCAACATCTACACCATCGCGATGCAAGCTGCTGGAGCTCACGACGACAAGGTGCTTGCCAATTACTTCCCATTGGCACTCAAACCCAACGTCATGTCATGGTTGATGCACTTGCCAGTGGATTCCATTTCTTCTTGGTCGGATTTGTGTCATGAGTTTGTTGGCGCCTTCACTGGAGGCCACCAAGCTCATGGTCAGGCAAGCGATTTTCATATCACCCCCAGAAAGAAGGTGAAAACCTGCGCAAGTACATACAGAGGTTCAGCCGGGTGCAGTACAACATCCCAGATGTTCATCCCGCCGCCGTTATCAGCGCATTCCATCAGAATGTGCCCAAATGCAAGATGCGTGAAGAGTTGGCGATGAACAAGGTCAAAGATGTGGCCGAACTTTATGTTCTGGCCGATAGATGTGCTCGAGCTGAAGAGGGGAGGAAGTACCCCGGCGAGGACGCCGGTGCGGAAACCGACTCCACAGACAAAGACACCGCCGCCCCGACAAAGAAAGGCCAGCGCCGCAACAGGAAGCGCAAGGGCAAGACTGTGCTTGCCGTTGAGGGATCCCGCGAGCTCGGCGCCGCCAAAAAGGCCAAGGCTGACGACCCCGGCAAGGAGGTTGCCGAGTGTGCCGCCTGCTTGGCCCTGGCGGCCGTCGGCAAGCCAGGAGGCTCCGACAAGCAGTACTTCAAGATCCACCGCACCAATGGCCATGACCTCCAGAACTACCGACAAGTTGAGGTGCTTGCAGAAAAGCAGAAGGCTGAATATGAAAGGCGAGACAAGGAGAAGGGTCAGGATGGTGCTGAGGGATCTGGCAAGAAGCGTGGCGGCCAAGGGGGTCGCCGCGGCAAAGATAACCAACAAGAGAGGCTCGCTCGGGGCCGCGACAAGAAAGAGGAGGATGATGATCATGATGAGGACGATGAGTACGGCGAGCACGAGTTCCAGAAGGCTACAGAGGCTGTGTGCATCGACGGTGGCGCCTCGTTGCACACCTCACACTGCCAGCTGAAGCAGTGGGCGCATGAGGTCACTACGGCAGAGCCGTCGTTGGATGCCCAGAAGCCACTGAAGTGGTCCCGCACGCACATCGTTTTTGACACCGAGGACCACCCTGACCGCACAACTGCTGTCGGGTGTTTGCCGTTGTTGGTTTCACCAAAAATACGCAACCTCAAGGTGACCAAAGTGCTGGTTGACGGTGGGGCCAGTCTGAATTTGATCTCACCCGCTGTGATCAAGAAGCTGCAGATTCCTGTTGGAGACCTCGAAGAGATGGGCACGTTTCAAGGGGTCAACCTGGGAAGGAGCCAACCTAAAGGTAAAATCACGCTGCCCTTACTTTGGGGGCAAGCTGAACTATAGGAAGGAGAAGATCGTCTTCGATGTTGCCAAGATCCCCTTGCCATACAATGGGATCCTTGGCCGCCTAGTGCTGGCCAAGTTCATGGTGGCGTCCCACTACGCCTACAACACGTTGAAGATGCCGGGGCCGCTGACCATCATCACCGTCCCCTCTGATAAGAAAGACGCACTCATCTGTGCCGACCAACTCTACCGAGAGGCAGTTGCAGCAACTACCGCTAGGGCACTTGCTCCTGCCGCTGAAGCTCCACGGAGGAAGAAGGCCGACAGGACTCCTTCCGGCAAGACTCCTTCCAGCAATACCTCTTTCGGCAAGACCTCTTGCACCCACTCCAGCAAGCGCACCTCTTCGGAGTGTTGTGCTCCCGTTGAGGACGTGCTAGAGAGCTCCATCGGCAAGAGCAAAAAGTCCAAGGCTGCACCACCAGAAACCAAGAAGGTGTCCGTCAAGGAGGACGACATGGGGGGGTGGGCTTTCACTATAAGCTCCACCCTCGACAACAAATAGGAAAGCACGCTCATCACCTTCCTGCGGGCGAATGTCGATGTATTTGCATGGCAAGCATCTGACATCCCTGGCATTCCCAAGGAGGTGATTGAGCACCATCTTGCTGTCTGTCCTCACGCGCGGCCCATCAAGCAGAAGGTCAAGAAGCTAGCTTTGGATCGACAAGAGTTCATCATTGAAGAGATCAGGAAGTTGGAGGCGGCAGGCCTGGTAAGAGGAGTACTCCACCCCACGTGGTTGGCCAATCCAGTGGTGGTGCGTAAGGAAAAGGGAAGTGGAGGCTGTGTATTGACTACACAGACATCAATAAAGCCTGTCCAAAGGATCCTTTCCCTCTACCACGCATGGACCAGATTGTAGACTCCACTACCAGGTGTGACCTGCTGTCATTCCTCGATGCCTATTCAGGGTACCACCAGATCTTCATGATGAAGGAAGATGAAGAGAAGACCGCGTTCATCACCCCATGTGGTACGTACTATTTGTACGAATGCCTTTCGGGTTGAAGAGTGCTGGTTCGACGTTTGCCCAAGTGGTCCAGATTGGTTTCGAGCCCCAGCTACATAGACATATGGAAGCTTATATGGATGACATAGTGGTCAAAACCAAGGACAGGGCCACGCTCGTGCAAGATCTAGAAGACACATTCGCAAACCTGCGCAAGATCAACCTCAAGCTCAACCCAGAGAAGTGCGTGTTCGGTTTCCCCTCTGGCAAACTTCTCGGGTTCTTTGTGTGTCAATGTGGAATCGAAGCAAATCCCGACAAGATCAAAGCGATTGAGCAGATTGAGGCGCTGAAACGGGTCAAAGACTTCCGTAGGCTCGCCTGTTGCGTTGCTTCCCTGAGTAGATTCATCTCCAAATCTGCTGAGCGCGCCCTCCCCTTTTTCAAAGTTTTGAAAAAGGTGGGTCCAGTAAAATGGACTCCGGAGGCAGAGGCAGCATTGCAAGATTTGAAGAGGTACCTCTCCTCCACGCCAATACTAGTCGCGCCTAAACCACGAGAGCCATTGCTACTGTACTTATCAGCAACGAATCAAGTGGTCAGTGCTATGCTGGTGGCGCAGAGGGAACCTGAGGGAGAAGCAGCAGTTGCACCAGAGCCATCGGAGGGCGGGCCAGGGTCTTCCCCGGCAGAGCCTGACGCCGGGAAACCAGAACCCCCGGCATGGCCCGAACCCGGCGAGGCAGAGCCTGAGCGGATGGGCGAAGTGGGACAGAAGAAGAAGATGGTGCAGCACACTGTGTATTTTATCAGTTCCCTCTTGCAGGGGGCTAGGTCAAGATATTCTGAAATGCAAAAGCTGCTTTTCGGCCTTCTCATGGCCTCGAGAAAGCTGCGCCAATATTTCCAAGCGCACGAGATCACCGTCGTCACCCACCTCCCTTTGCAACGGATTTTGCACAACCCAGATGCTACAGGGGGGATTGTGGAGTGGGTGTTGGAGCTGTCGAGCTTTGGCCTCAGGTTTGAAAGTACTTCAACAATCAAGAGCCGAGCTTTGGCAGAGTTCATAGCATAGTGGACCGCAACGCCCGACGAGGAGATTCAAGAGACCGCCCTTCCCGGCAAGGAGACGAGCAGTGAGTGGATTATGTATTTTGATGGAGCTTTCTCACTCCAAGGTGCCGGTGCTGGCGTGCTACTCGTCGCACTGGAGAGCACCTCAAGTACGTAATCCATATGCACTTCCCCCAGGAAAAATCAACGAACAATACGGCAGAATACGAGGGGCTGCTTGCTGGTCTCAGGATCGTGACAGACCTCAGAATCTAGAAGCTCATCATCAGGGGTGATTCGTAGCTTGTCGTCAAGCAAGTCAACAAGGACTACCAGAGCCCGTTGATGGAGGCCTACGTGAATGAAGTGAGGAAGTTGGAAGAACGTTTCGACGACCTACAGGCAGAACATGTTCCCCAAGCGGAGAACAACATTGCCGATGACCAGTCGAAACACGCTGCCCTCAAGTTGCCTGTGGAACCAGGTACCTTTGTACTTCAGTTAATACAACCATCTATAGAGCCATCAGCAGGGCAGAACAAGTGAAGGAATATTAGCCCCGAAAAGTACCTTCCCACTAAGCTTCCAGGAGCCGCCGGCAAGGAGGTTGCCGGGTACCCCAAGCTTGCCGAGGGGCAACTACCTCCGACGGGGCCCCAGGCTCTGACCGTAGAGGCAGCTGCCCCTGCGGCCGAAGATGTGCCTTTGGTCCTTGCCGTCGAGCCCGAGGCTCCGGCATGGACGCAGCCCATCGTCCGTTTCCTCCAAACAGGAGAACTCCCCGAGGAGCAGGAAGATGCAGAGAAGGTAGCCCGTCGGTCCAACATGTACCAGTTTGTGGATGATACCCTGTACAGAAGGAGGCCAAACGGAGTCAGGCTGAAGTGCATTCCTCGAGAGGACGGACTAGAGCTGTTGGCAGAGATACATGGAGGTATGTGTCGGTGTCAAAATCGGTAGATCTCGGGTAGGGGGTCCCGAACTGTGCGTCTAGAATCGATGGTAACAGGAGACGGGGAACACGATGTTTACCCAGGTTCGGGCCCTCTCTATGGAGGTAATACCCTACTTCCTGCTTGATTGATCTTGATGAGTATAAGTGTTACAAGAGTTGATCTACCATGAGATCATAATGGCTAAATGATACATCTCCAACGTATCTATAATTTTTTATTGTTCCATACTATTATATTACCCCTTTTGGATGTTTATGGGCTTTATTTTACACATTTATATCATTTTAGGGACTAACCTACTTACCGGAGGCCCAGCCCATATTGCTGTTTTTTTGCCTATTTCAGTATTTCGAAGAAAAGGAATATCAAACGGAGTCCAAATGGAATGAAACCTTCGGGAGCGTGATTTTTGGAATGAACGTGATCCAAAGGACTTGGAGTGCAAGTCAAGAAGCTTCCGAGGAAGCCACGAGATAGGAGGCCTCGCCCCCTATAGGGCGCTACTGCCTCGTGGGCCCCTCGGCGCCACCGACGCATTTTCTTCCTCCTATATATACCTCGTGCACTCAAAACATCCGGGGGCACCACGAAACACAATTTCCACCGCCGTAACCTTTTGTATCCCCGAGATCTCATCTTGAAGCCTTCGCCGGCACTCTGCTGGAGGGGGAATCAACCACGGAGGGCCTCTACATCAACAACATTGCCCCTCCGATGAGTTGTGAGTAGTTTACCACAGACCTACGGGTCCATAGTTATTAGCTAGATGGCTTCTTCTCTCTTTTTGGATCTCAATACAATGTTCTCCCCCTCTTTTGTGGAGATCTATTCGATGTAAACTCCTTTTGCGGTGTGTTTGTCGAGATCCGATGAATTGTGGGTTTATGATCAAGTTTATCTATGAATAATATTTGAATCTTCTTTGAATTCTTTTATGTATGATTGAGTTATCTTTGCAAGTCTCTTCGAATTATCAGTTTGGTTTTGCCTACTAGATTGGTCTTTCTTGCCATGGGAGAAGTGCTTAGCTTTGGGTTGAATCTTGCGGTGTCCTTACCCGGTGGATGTAAAGGGTTGCAAGGCACGATTGTATTGTTGCCATCGAGGATAACAAGATGGGGTTTATATCATATTGCATGACTTTATCCCTCTACATCATGTCATCTTGCTTAATGCGTTACTTTGTTCTTATGAACTTAATACTCTAGATGCATGCTGGATAGCGGTCGATGTGTGGAGTAATAGTAGTAGATGCAGTGCAGAGTCGGTCTACTTGTTATGGACGTGATGCCTATATACATGATCATGCCTAGATAATCTCATAACTATGCGCTTTTCTATAAATTGCTCGACAAGAATTTGTTCACCCACCGTAATACTTATGCTATCTTGAGAGAAGCCACCGGTGAAACCTATGGCCCCGGGTCTATCTCTTATCATATTTGCTCCCAATCTACTTTTTACTTGCATCTTTACTTTTTGCATCTATATTATAAATTACCAAAATATATTTATCTTATCATACTACCTTTATTAGATCTCACTTTCATGAAGTGGCCGTGAAGGGATTGACAACCCTTTATTGTGTTGGTTGCGAGTTCTCTGTTTGTTTGTGTAGGTGCGTGGGACTTTTGAGGAGCCTCGTACTGGATTGATACCTTGGTTCTCAAAAACTGAGGGAAATACTTACGCTACACTTGCTGCATCACCCTCTCCTCTTCGAGGAAAACCAACGCAAGCTCAAGACGTAGCACTAAACCCTAGAAGTCTAGCCTATATGACTATGGTAATGTGTGTATGCTTTTTGGACTGACCTCTCCGGTTTATATAGACACCAGGGGGATCTAAGATTTACATGGAGTCGGTTACACAAGAAGGAATCTTCATAATCGGTCGCCAAGCTTGCCTTCCACGCCAAGTAGAGTCCAATCCGGACATGGGTACAGTTTTCGGCCTTCATGTCTTCATAGCCCATCAATCCGGCCCACGAATAACAGGTCGGATGCCCGAGGACCCCTTAGTCCAGGACTCCCTCAGTAGCCCCTGAACCTGGCTTCAATGACGAGGAGTCCGACGCGCAAATTGTCTTCGGCATTGCAAGGCGGGTTCCCCTTTTCGAACTCCAAGATAGTCTTTAGATGTAATGATTGTATCCAGACCTGTATACACAACTGTAGAGGATATAATATTTCACGAGCTCAATCCGCTGATAATTTTTAGTGATATGACATCATGCCTGCTTGGCCATTATTTTTGAGCCGTCCGCCGGCCCCCCGTCCCACGTCTCGAGACATGGTTTTATTGGCATGTCTTATCCAAGCAGTGATCGTGTCTCCCCTTCTTTAGCGGATTCTTGCCAACCCAGACGTGGGTAACCCAACCATCGCTTGGGTACAACTCCTTGGGAATAGGCAAGTTTCGAGGCCCAGGAGGAGACGTTTGATATTCACAGCCTTCATATAGGGGTACATACCCGTCTTTCTCTTTCACACTTGCTTCTTCCTCGACCCTGCTACCCCAAGTCCCAACACCCGGGTTTCGGTTGCCTCAAGCCCCAATCATGTCCACATCCAGCCGTCAAGGCCGGTGGGTAGCTTCTTCTGTCACGGGGGGAGATATTGCCAAGCTTCGGTCGATGAGGTACCTGACCGCAGAAATCCATCATCGGCTTCCTGCCGAGGGGCAGGTTATTCCCACCCCCAGATCCGGTGAGAGGGTCATGTTCGTATCCCACTTCCTCCGTTGGTTAGGGTTTAAACTTAACCCCTTCGTCCGAGGGCTTATGTTATATTACGGGCTAGATTTTCACGATCTAGCCCCAGACTCTATTCTTCTTATCTCGGTGTTTATCGTCACGTGCGAAGCCTTCCTCCGAACTCCTCCGCGCTTCGGTTTGTGGCTCAAGACTTTTGATGTGAAGCTGCAAGCGATAGAAAGGGAGCAAGCTGAGTGCGGTGGCGCTACTATGAGAAAGCTTGCAAGCGCTGTTTGGCTGAAAGGATCCTTCGCCAAATCTTCCGATTTATGGCAGCAGGGGTGGTTCTATATCACCGAGCCCCGCGGCTCCAAGTGGGCAGCTGCACCTGCCTTTCGATCCAGCCCCCCAATTCAGCTTGCGTCATGGATTAACAAGGGGCTGGATTGGGGATCAACGAATGATGCGCGAACTCTGCAAAGTCGCATCCGAAGCCTCATTGAGAGGGACATCGACATAGCCAACGTCGTTCAAGTAATGCTACTTCGTCGAACCCTGCCGTGCCAGCGACGGCCTCTCCGCCTATGGGAGTTCAATCCAGAAGGGCCGCGGACTCTTCAGCGCTTTTTCAGCACAACACACGAAGGAGTGTGGAGATTATTCTTCGGGAAACGAAGGCAATGGACGGACACCACCGAAGATGTCGGCCTAGACTGTAATCGTCCGGATACCCCGGTAAGTACCCATTTACCGAATACCTTATAGTTAGATAACCAGTGGCAAGATACCAACAGTATCATCCTTTTTCAGGGCTGGATAAAGAAGGTGGAACAGATTAGGTGTCCGGCTCCCCTTCCCGAAGACTCAGCTACTCCTGTGTTAACGAGGATGCTGGTCTCGGCACCATACCAGGCACCAGCAGTGGAGGGCAAAAATACCCAAGATGACCTTGGTTCCGGAGGTAAGTCAGACACTGAGTCCGAAGAAATCAACCTTTCCTCGCCCGAAGACGGAGGCGGAAAAGGACCCAGTATCCCTTCTCCAAGCAGGAGGAAAAGGGCCGCCTCCATAGATTGGGAGGGGCAGTCTTCTAAGAAGGGCAAGGTGCCACCATCAAGCGGCTTGGGTTTGGAAAGCGACGCCGTTAAACAGCTCCAACAAGGGAATAAGCCCTATGCCAAACCGTAAGTTTATTCGGAGTACTTTGATAGCGTCCACTGCGTTGCTGTTACCGAAGATATACATGACACGTTTATGCATTTTTACAGGTCGGCACAGAGTTTTTCTGGGCGATCCTCTTCTTCGGGGAGTCTCCTCCCAGAGATGATGGAGAGCGAAACGCCTCCTCCAACCTCTTCGCCCAATAAGGTGGATGACTCTGAAGTGTCATCGCGGAGGGTCCCTTAAGACCATGGGAAGAAAGAGGCAGTACCCGAAGGTGGACCTCCGACCATCCGTGACTCCGGGGCTGATGATAACAACGCCCCCGGACTCTCTGGTTCATAGCCAACAATGATTTTGGAGACGGGTGAACAGATTCTTCAAAGGATGATTATGCTTTTGGAGCAGCTTCCGGAGACCTGGAGACTCCGGACATATTGCAGGACATGTTGCGGAAAGCATCTGTCTCAGGGGAGCAGCGTACCTTGATGGGTACAGTGATTGAGAAGCTTTTGTCCATGAAAAGCGGATTAAATGAAGCCTTCGCGAGCCTACTGAAGGGCTTCGAGGTTTGTGACATAATGTTTTTCAGCTATGTTTCATTTGTGAAGATGCGCCAGTGTATAGGTAGTAGCCACTGAGACTCGGGTGTCTTCCCTGAGGAAGCAAACGGATGATCGAAAAGGATCGCTTGAGGACTAGCCTGATAAACTTTGAACATAGACTGCTTCCCCCTTGGCCACTTCCCGGACTATGGAAATTGCCGAGCTGCAGCGGAAGATTGATGCGGCAGGGGATGATCTTGCATTAATCAATATGCGTTTGGATGAGTCGCAAGGTATGTATTCGGTGCAATCCCCATACATTTTTATGATCTACGCATGACGCTAAAATCTGTATGCTGGAGTATGCGTGGCTGCAGATGGTGCTGCTGCCGTTGAAGTTCTTCAAGCAGAGCTGGCCCAGGCCAAGGAGCAGGCCCGCCGTGCCAATGCTGCTGCCGAAAAGGCATCGGCCGAGCTGAAAGCGGAACAAGCTGCACGGTGCCAGGCCGAGGAGAAGATATCCATGGTGGCGATTGAACTGGAAAATGCCACTGGCCGCTGTGAATTTCTGGAGAAGGAGAGTAAAGCCTTAACGGCTGAACTGGACAAGGCCTTGCAAGAGGCGAGGGAAGCGCGATCGGGATCCAGAGCAGTCCGTGAGGAGGTTCGGCAGTCTAGGGAGATTGCGGCTGGAAAGCCATTTCTGCTGCAAACTAAGTTCGTGACCCGAACTATGCTCACTTAACTAAGTGTGGAGTTCTCCGACGAAGTTCTTGGACTTGCCAAGAGTTCTTCCGATGCGGTGCAAGATACCAAGTGCGAGGTGGATATGCAACGGAGAAGCTTTTTGGTCGCAGTTTACGCATCAAAGCGCCCTCGTTGCTCAATGAACAGCTTGTCCCAATGGGCGAACTTCATAGAATATCCGGCGCTGCCATGAAGAATGTCATAATCCAGCCAGTGCTAACCGAGCCTGTTCGAATAGCTATTTCGGTTTGGTGCAGAGGCTTTGGCGTGGTGCCGCCAGACGACGCTTGTGAAGCGGTCAACGGCATTGAGGGTGCACGGATGGCTTTTTGCCCGAGTCAAGACTTTCGGGGAAGATGAAGGCCATCGATGTTATGTATTTAAGATTCCACTCAAAGGCAAGGACCGTCCGGAACCGGAGCATTATGTTGAAGACATCCTAGAGGCCGCCCGTTTGATAGAGGGTCAGTGCTCAAAAGACATAATGTTCGAGTGAGATGTATGGTAATTGTAAAAGACAATTTTATAGTTAATCTTTTTTATCTGTTGCTCGGAAGCTTGAATTCCTCCTGTGCGGCCGTTTTCATATAATCTGAAAGCTTTCTAGTCGTTGGCTTCAGCCCCCTCATAGGAAGTATGGGGGTGTTCAGAAAAGCATTTAATTACTCTTTATCCAACGTCTTGGTCCATGAAGGAGGTGATAATGCGGCGAACTAGACAATCAGACTATAGGGCGTTAACACTTTCACTTAGCCATAGGAGTTTTATGGTGGGACTACGACATAGCCCCTGGTATGTATGCGGCATATGGTGCCTTACATATTTGATCTGAAAAATATCCTTTGTGTGACACGGAGAATCACTAAAGATTCCAAGAAGTCATCAAGTGGTTGACCAGCTCATGCCGCATCATGACAGTCAGTTTTCGGCTTTCTCTACTGAGGTGCTCGTCCGGTTTAGACCAGGGCACAATCGTAGTAGTTCTCCCTTTACTACCCTAGCCGATAGAGCGGAACGTAGGGTAGCAAGCACAGGAGCCGAGCAACCCAACTATTGACCCAAGACAATGATTCGGAGCTGATGCATATAAGGCCAAACTTGCGACGCCGAAGTGCTCTATAGAGCTGTTCAGGCTTTTCCTGGCAACTCATTTGTTCCCATACCGAGCCCCTGGCAGGTTATGCTAGGGTATATTTGTGAAACAAACGTGGCAGCCGTATTCCATGGCGAGACAACATGGATGATTAGTTCGGATATGTTTTACTGGGAACTGAGCGGTATGCCAATGATTACTTATGATATATATAAAGCCATCCTCCCGGATATTTGACATGCTCGGGGTTGGAGGCGGAGGAACAAGCATAGTACAGGCTCGAGAAATAGAGAGTGCGGTCTACAAATATTTATTTTGGACCTCCTGTCGCACGTCTGCGCCGCCAGTCTTCGGTGGGGGGAATCCTTGATGGAAATGTCCCCCTAGGTGAGTATACGGATCCGAACTCCGATAGAACCAGTTCCCGACGTTTATCCTGTTCGTCACCTGTTTTTAAAGGATAGCGAAGGAAGAAAAAATAAAAAGGAAAATAAATAAAAAATGTTACTGGGGTGTTTGCAGGGTTGTCCGTATTGTGCTCCCGCCAATGCCCATGGTATCTTGAGTGCATAATGATGTATGGGCGGTACAAATTTTGTAGGTGTATGAAGTGGGCGGTGGAAGCAGGGGTGCTATTTCCATTCTGGGAGTAGTTGATCCTCCGGTGGAGATTGCTTCTTACCCCCGGTGCTTCGTTGGTTAACCTTTCCGTCATCCCTGTCGCCTGGCGGCCTCCTTCCCCTGTGTTCGGCATTGAGCTTGCCGGCCTGCTTAAGGACCCAACAGTTTCTGTTAGTATGATTGTTTGGTTTATCGGGGTGGCCATGAATCTGGCAGGGTCGGTCCAATATCCTGTCCAGGTTGGATGGTTCGTCGCGATTCGCCTTGAATGGCTTCTCCCGCTGATCGGGCTTGGGATTGCTGAATCCGGCGTTGACCGCCGTGTCACGTGATCTTTCATTATCATTGCGACTGTTGTATCTGCTTCGTCGTGGCTTGCCGTTGCCGTCTCGGATTTCGGAAGTGCCCGGGTCGCTGGCGCTATTGCTTCTGCGAGTGAGCCAGCTGTCTTCTCCCATGCAAAAGCGGGTCATCAGAGCAGTGAGGGCGGTCATAGATTTAGGTCCTTCTTGGCCGAGGTGGCGTGTCAGCCATTCGTCTCGGACGCTGTGTTTGAAGTCCGTGAGGGCTTCTGCGTCCGGACAGTCGACGATTTGGTTCTTTTATACTAAGAACCGAGTCCAGAGCTCCCTGGCTGACTCTCCGGGTGAGGGAGTCCCGGATTAGGGGGTGTCTGGATAGCCGAACTATCACCGTTTGCCGGACTCCTGGACTATGAAGATACAAGATTGAAGACTTTGTCCCGTGTCCGGATGGGACTTTCCTTGCGTGGAAGGCAAGCTTGGCGATACGGATATGTAGATCTCCTACCATTGTAACCGACTCTGTGTAACCCTAACCTATCCGGTGTCTATATAAACCAGAGGGTTTTAGTCCATAGGACGAACAACAATCATACCATAGGCTAGCTTCTAGGGTTTAGCCTCCTTGATCTTGTGGTAGATCTACTCTTGTACTACCCATATCATCAATATTAATCAAGCAGAGTAGGGTATTACCTCCATCGAGAGGGCCCAACCTGGGTAAAAACATCGTGTCCCTTGTCTCCTGTTACCATCCGCCTAGACGCACAGTTCGGGACCCCTACCCGAGATCCACCGTTTTGACACCGACATTGGTGCTTTCATTGAGAGTTCCTCGTGCGTCGCCGCCACGAAGGATGCCTCATCCCGCCTTTTAAAGACGATACTATCGCCAAAGGAGCCTTGGCCACCGCCGCACTCTCCGGCTAGGTGGTTTTCTTATGACCGCCAGCTCGCCATCGCTACCGACAATGACTTCTCGGTCATTGATCATGTTAACTCGAACTTGCCGAAAGCGGTTAGATCCGATCGAGCTCCTCCGTAAACGAGCTCTTGGATCGCATCGCCGCCTCGGGAGTCGCCACAGACTACGACCGGATCGGGCCTAAAACCGATCTCGAGAGATCAACTCTCCCGTGCTACCCATCATGTTGCTGTGATAGAGGAGCAATGCGGCGATTCTTCTTCTATCTTAAGGACTAGCTACGTCCGGATTCCTGATCCCTCCATGCTGGATTCCCGCAGAGGGACGGATGTCGATCAAGCCCTGAACTTAAAGTCAGGCGGCGGGTTGGACTCATTGGATAGCATTCAAAAATCCAAACTTCCGAGTTCGGAAACTTCCCGGCTCCTGAGTCTTAAATTGGACGGGGTTCCGGATCTAGTTCCACCCACCCGCCCACCCAAACATTAGCGATCTATCCCGAATTCAGCAAGAGCCCGCTGAAGCAAGACATCATTATCGGGCCGATTCCTCCTGGTTATGGACAGGATAAAGGACTGCCGAGAGGAGGACACAATCCCACTTTTCTGCAATAATTGCACAGACAAGGGAATCCTAAACGCCATAAGTCGTCACGAAATTACATGCTTTGATGACTTGGTGACCATAGTACAAAAGTATCTTGTGCGATGGAGAGTGCTTGAAAACCGAAAGTAAATTTTGGGATAATCCGCCCCAATACATCCCTAGTCCGAAATAAAAGGGTGCATCATCACCAAGCACCTGGTTAAACACCAAAACCAAAACCCCTAAAGGGTACGGAACTGCATCGAGGGTTGGCTAAACAGACCTGCAAAATTCATAGCACAGAGGGCGCCACTCAACTCATAGCCTTCGAGCATGTTGGATACTACGGCACGTGGCCAAAAGTGGCGAAGAGCTTCTAGCCTCGTAATCCCAGCCCAAAGAATACCAAGACGGTGTTAACAGTCTTCGAGACTTTCGATCAAATAACATGCGAAACGAACACTCCGCAACCTTGCAAGTCTACCAAGTAGCAACAATAAATCCATGGAGTGACATGGCTATTACCTTTAATGCCGGATTTAACCCAAATTCAACAGCGAGCACCACCGCATTGGTTCTCGGTCCAATAGTGGATTTTAGCTTTACTAAGGTACTCATGGATGGCGGCAACGGACTGAACCTCATCTACGAGGAAACCCTCCAAAATGGAAATAGATCGAACCGCATTGAGCGAAGCAGCACAACCTTTAGAGGAATAATCCCTAGCCGGAAGCATGCTGCACAGAAAAATCACACCGGGCGAGTGTTCGCTCACCGGACAATTACAGTCCGAGGAGGTCACATTCAAGTGGCCCGTGCTCAGCAGCGGATATCATGCTTTATTGGGGCGAGAGGCATTCACAATTTTTCAAGCTATACCCCATTATGGGTACATGAAGCTTAAAATGCCCGGACCTAACGGAATCATCACTCTCGCTAGTGATCCGAACATAACACTCACGCCAAAACAAGACAGCCGACTAGCCCTCGAGGCACTATCCGGCCCTAGCGGCCGAGGAACTCATCGCGATGCGCCCACGGTGAACATGGACGATGTGATACTTGATAAAAGATCCAAGTCCACCTCTTTTAAACCAGCGGATGAAATAGTCAATTCCAAGTCCACCCAACGGACCACGCAAATCGGCCCCATTGGGGCACAATTAAACCTCGATGTAGACGCCAGACCACGAGAATTTCTACGAGAAAAGCTCGACATTTTTGCTCGCACCCTTCGACATGCCAGAATCCCACGTCGGCTGGCCGAGCACAGCCTAAATATCCTAAAAGGATTCAAGCCACCAAACGGGCTCTTCGTAGCTTTCCGAACCCAAGAGAGAGGCCATGGGAGAGGAGCTACCCAAACTCCTGGAAGCCGGATTCATCAGAGATATAAAACATCCGGACTGGCTAGCAAATCTGGTGATGGTACCAAAGAAGGATAAATCCTGGCGCCTATGTGTTGATTTCAAAGACCTTAATAAGGCTTGCCCAAAGGATCCCTTCCTCCCCGCATTGATCAAATTATCGACGCTACAGCAGGACACGACTCATTGTGCTTCCTCGACGCAGTACTCTGCTACCACTAAATCAAGATGGCGGAGCTGCACCAAGCTGCAACAAAGATTCATCACTCCATACGCCCATTCTCGCTTCAACACAATGCCCTTCGGCTAAAAACGCCGCGCAACATATCAGCGCATGATTCGTACATGTCCGCAAACCAGATCGGCAAAACAAAGGAAGCATATGTAGGTGACGTGGTCGTCAAATCCAAGCATGTCGAAACTCTAGTAGACGACTTGAGGCTCACATTCGACAATCTTCAAAATATGACATCAAGCTCAATCCGAAAAATGCATCTTCGGCGCTCCACCGAAAGCTCTTGGGCTTCATTGTGTCCGTAGAGGAATTGAAGCAAACCCAGCCAAGATCCGAGCTCTGCCACAATTGGATATTCCAAAAGACCTCAAACAAATACAAAATTGATCAGATGCGAGCGGCTCTATGCCGCTTTATTTCCGCTTGGGAGAAAAGGCGTTACCCTTTACCGCCTCCTCCGCGCACCAACACTTCGAGTGGATTTGATGCCACGGCCGGACTCAAGAAATAAAAGCCATATTGGCAAAAATCCGTTCTGGCCGCGTACCAACGTATGCGAACCAATGCTATTATATATCGCTAGAACACATCAAGTTGTCGCCGGTGCTCGCCGTCGAATGAGAACGGACGGACACCGTTCCCTCTTCAAAACCGGTTTACTATGTGTCCACCGTCCTAACTCCATGCAAGTCCTGGTACCCACATTATCGAAAGATAGCATACACGTGTTCATGGCATCCCGAAGCTGCGACACTACTTTCAAGAGTGTTCGATAACGGTAGCCTCCAAGTACCTCAACGACATTATAAACAACCGCGACGCCGACGGGCCGGATTGCTAAATGGGCCATAGAGCTCCTTCCATTCGACATAACCTATAAGCCACGAAGAGCTATTAAGTCGCAGGTTTTGGCCAACTTCGTGGCGAATGGACCGGCCAACTCCCTAAA
>JAHIAM010001177.1:0-27080 GCA_021605205.1 Aegilops longissima | reverse complement strand
TGATGATCATGTGTTTGATCATAAGCTACACTTATGCATGCTTGATATTATCTTATCTATCTTATGTGATCACTCACTTTGCTTGGTGATGAGTGCATGTATTCATTGTTTATTATTTTGAGCGCCCACCAAGATGTATGTGACATGGAAGAGTAACCCATGAGCCTAATTCATTGTGCATTTGCAGTCCAAAGCAAATCTATAACTATGCACAAATTTAGGGGAGCTCTTGCTTATCACATACTTCTCAAAGCGACGATGTTATTTAAATCTTATTATCTTTTGTCGAAGTTTGATCTATATGTTGTCATCAATTACCAAAGAGGGGAGATTGAAAGTGCAACTACCCTAGGTGGTTTTGGTAATTCATAACAACATATAGCTCATTGAGCTAATGCTATTCCAAGACTATTATTTCAGGAAATCTCAATGAATGGCATGGCATGGATGATGAAAGTGGATCCTCAAAATACTAAGGACAAAGGATTGGCTCAAGCTCAAAAGCTCAAGACTCTTCATTTTACATTTTAGAGATCCAAGATCACATTGAGGCTATAGGAAAAGCCAATACTATCAAGAAGGGATGAGGTGTTGCTTAATGAGCCTTTTGCTTCATGTGCTTAGTGATATGCTCCGAAACCCTCAACTACTTTCCCACATCCACAAATGACCTAAACCTAAAGCCAAAATCGGTCACACCGATTCCTTCTATCCGCGCCATCGATTCCAAAAGTCATAGCCATCGCCACAAACCCTAAGCAAATCGGTCTTATCGATAGGGATCTCGGTCTCACCGAGATGGGGTTGTAATCTCTCTGCTTCCTTCGTAACGCTTCGGTCTAATCAAGTGAGCGATCGGTCCCACCGAGATTGCAATGTAAACTCTCTGCTTCCTTTTGTAACATTTGGTCTCACCGAAAAGAGCAAATCGGTCCCACCGAGTTTACTCCGACCAACTCTCTGGTTAGCTAATTACCAAAATCGGTCTCACCGAAGTTTGTGTAATCGGTCTCACCGAGATTACGTTATGCCCTAACCCTAACCATATCAGTCCTCACCGAGATGCATGTCATCCCAATCAAAATCACTAACGGTCACTAGGTTTACTAAATCGTCCGACCGAGTTTGATGATTCGTCCCACCGAGTTTGGTAAATTGTGTGTAACGGTTGGATTTTGTGGAGGCTATATATACCCTCCACCTCCTCTTCATTCGTGGAGAGAGCCATCGACTAAACCTATACTTCCAACTTACCATTTCTAGAGAGAACCACCTACTCATGTGTTGAGGCCAAGATATTCCATTCCTACCATATGAATCTTGATCTCTAGCCTTCCTGTTGCTTTCCACTCAATCCTCTTTCTACCAGATCCAAATCCTATGTGAGAGAGTTGAGTGTTGGGGAGACTGTCATTTGAAGCACAAGAGCAAGGAGTTCATCATCAACACACCATTTGTTACTTCTGGAGAGTGGTGTCTCCTAGATTGGCTAGGTGTCACTTGGGAGCCTCCGACAAGATTGTGGAGTTGAACCAAGGAGTTTGTGGGCAAGGAGATCGCCTACTGTGAAGATCTACTAGTGAGGCAAGTCCTGGGTGACGGCCATGGTGGGATAGACAAGGTTGCTACTCGTGGACCCTTCGTGGTGGAGCCCTCCGTGGACTCACAAGAATCACCCTTCGTGGGTTGAAGTCTCCATCAACGTGAGGTACGATAGCACCACCATCGGAACCACGCCAAAAACATTCGTGTTCCAATTATGCTTGAATCCTCTAAACCCTTCCCTTACTTACTTTCAAGTTGCATGCTTTCATTTCCTGCCAATATACTCTTTTGCATGCTTGCTTGAATTGTGTGATGATTGCTTGACTTGTCCTAAAATAGCTAAAATCTGCCAAACTATAAAATTGGGAAAAGGTTAAGTTTTTATTGGTCAAGTAGTCTAATCACCCCCTCTAGATATACTCTCAAGGTCCTACACCAGCTGAAAACCGACTCACTGATGAGGATGCTGCCATCTCCCCGACGAAGAAGGGAAGGGCGTCAAGAACAAGGTGCTTGTTGGGTGCGCCATCACGGCCTTGGCTACCGACAAGCCGTGGAGCTCTGGCAAGCTAACATCAAGAAGATCCACCGCACTAAGGGCCACGATCAAGAAGAACTGCCGACAAGTCGAAGCTACTTGTTGAGAAGCAAAAGGCTGAGTACGAGAGTATGGACAAGGAGAAGGACCCAGGATTCGGTGTCGAGGATCTGCAAGAAGGCAGGCTAAGGAAGCCGCTTCCAAAGAAAGACAACTAAGAAGAGAGGTCGCTTCTCAAATGTGACAAGAAACAAGAAGACAATGATCACGACGAGGACGCACAGTCCGGGTGTGAGCAAGGGTTCCAGTAGGTTGCCAGAGGCCATGTGCGGCTCGATGGCGGGCATGGTCACAGACACCTCTCACCGCCACTTCAAGCAAGCAAGCGTGAGATTATAGCAAAGGACGTTGTTCGACGCCGTGGCCGCTATGGTCCAAAGACGCCTCATCTTTTGACGTTGAGGATCACCCCACCGCACTACACGTCGGTGTTTGCCACGTTGGTCTCACCAACAATACGCAACCTCGTGGTGAACAAGATGTTGGTTGACGGCGGGCCGCCTGAACCTGATCTCGCCTGCCGCGATCAAAGGTTGCAAACCTCGATGAAGACCTCATGAAACGGGCGCTGCTTCAAGGGTTCAATCCGGGAGGAGCCAGCCGAAGGGAAAGGTCACACTGCCTGTGACATTTGGAGGAGAGTTGAACTACAGATTGAGAGGATCGCCTTCGACGTGTCTGAGATCCCTTGCCCTACAACGGATCCTCGCCACCGGCACTAGCTAAGTTCATGGCGCAAGGCCAAGACTACGCCTACAACATGCTAAAGATGCCCGGCCACACCATCATCTCCGCATCTCGACAAGAAGGACGTACTAATCTACGACGACTAACTCTACTGGAAGTAGCCAGTAGCAATGCCGCCAAGGCACCTCCTCCCGCCACGAAAAGCCCGGAGGGAAGAAGAAGTTCGCAAGACCTTTTCACACTATTCCAAGCAAGCGCACCTCACTCGGAGTGTTGTGCTACCATCGAGAATGCAACCGTAGAGCTCTACCGACAAGAGCAAGAGATCCGTGAGCCGAGCCAGCCAGAGACTGCAAGGAGGTGCCCATCAAGGAGGATGGCACGGAGGGGCCTCCACCATAGGCTCCACCGACAGAAAATAGGAAGGTGCGCTGTCACCTTCCTCATGGGCGAATCGTCGTATGTTTGCGGGCAAGCATCCGACATCCCCGGTGTTCTCTGTGGAGGTGATTGAGCACCACCTAGTCTGTTCGCCCCCTGCGCGCCCACAAGAAAAAGGTCGAAGCGTGCTCTGGAGAGGCAGGAGTTCATCACAAGAGGAGATCGTGAAGTTGAAGCGGCAGTGTTGGTGAGAGGAGTGCCCCACCCGATGGGTTGGCCAATCCTGTAGTGGAAGCAAGGCGATTGGAAGTGGAGGCTGTGGTATTGATTACACAGATATTAATAAGGCTTGTCCTAAGGACCCCTTCCCCCACAGATCGACTCAGATTGTTGAATCCACAACCGGTGTGATCTGTTATCATTCCTCGACGCCTCACTCGTGCTACCACCAGATCTTCATGACAAGAGAGGATGAAGAGAAGACAACATTCATCACCCCATGTGGTATGTATTGCTTTTTACGGATGCCTTTCGGGTTGAAGAGTGCTAGCTCAACGCTCGCAAGGGCAGTCCAAATTGGTTTTGAACCTCAGCTCCATAGAAATATGGAGGCATACATGGATGACATAGTGGTCAAGACCAAGGGATGGGGCCAACTCTGTGCAAGATCTAGAAGAGACATTTGCCAACTGCATAAGATCAACCTCAAGCTGAACTCTCGAGAAGTGTGTCTTCGCTGCTCCATCCGCAAGCTTCTCAGTTCTTGTGTCACAACGCTGGATCGAGGCAACCTCGACAAGATCAAGGCAATATTGAGCAGTGATTGAGGCGCCCAGCGGATCAAGGATGCGCTCAAGACCGGCTTAAGGCTGCGTTGCCGCTATGAGCCGATTCATCTCCAAGTCCGCCAAGCGCCATTTCTTCCTTTCTCTGGTAAATCTTGATGAAGGCAGGCCCAATGGAATGGACCCCGTGCCTGAGGCGGCATTGCAGATCTGAAAAATACCTTTCTCCACGCCAATATCAAGGTTGCGCCTTAAACCACAAGAGCTGGCTGCCGCTGTCAGATTCCACGAGAAATCAAGTGGGTCGCTGCCGCTTAGTGGCTACAGAGGAGGTCAACGAGGAGGCGTGGACGACGCAGAATCCAGCGGATGGCAAGCCTAAGATTCCACTGGCAGGCCCGGTGCCGCAAGAAGGCGTAGGTCCCCGGCAGAAGTCCGACACCACCGAGGCAAAGGCATGCGCAAATAAGTGAGGTGTTGCAAAGAATATTATGATGCAACACCTGGTTTATTTAGGCAGCCCTCTTGCGTGGAGCTAGATCGAGGTACTCCGTGCAGAAATTGCTCTTGGCCTCCTTATGGCCTCGAGGAAGCTGCGCCATTACTTCCAAGCCCACGAGATCGCTGTTGCCACCCGCCTCCTTTGCAACGGATATCGATAACCCGGATGCGATCGAAGGATTGTGGAGGGCCTGGGAATTGTCAAGCTTAGGTTTAAAGTTTGAAAGTACTTCAATTCAAAGCAGAGTCTTGGCGGAGTTCATTGCAGAATGGACCTCAACGCCGACGAAGAAACTGTGAGACCACTCCCCGGCAAGGAGGAAGATCGCGATCGATCATGTACTTTGATGGGGCTTTCGCTGCAGAGGCGCCGGTGCTGTGTGCTACTGTCAGCACCTACCGGGAGCACCTCAAGCACGTGATCCGTGATGCACTTTCCCCGAGAGATGTCCACCAACAACACTGCTGAGTACGAGGGTTGCTCGCCGTTCTCGGATCGCGCAGACCGGGGGTTAAGAAGCTCATCGTTAGGGGTGACTCTGCAACTTGTTGTTAGGCTGGTCAACAAGGATGACCAGAGCCCATTAATGGAGGCCTACGAGATGAGGTGGTGAGGAAGCTAGAGGAACGCTTTGATCGGTATCCAAGCGAGCACGCCCCGAATGGAGAATGACATCGCCGACACTGTGCAAAGCTCACAGATCTGCTTCAAGCTACCAGGAACCAGTACCTTTTTGCTTCGTTAACTCAACCATCCGTCGAGCCATCAATCCAAGGTAATAAGCAGAGGGAAGTCAGGTCCCGATAAGTACTTTCCTACCGAGCCCCTGGGCCGCTGGCAAGGGTGCCGCCATGACGCTGGCCTTCCTAACAGAATCGCTCCTAGTATGTCCAACCTGGTCAGACAGCCGCCCCATGGCGGAAGAGATGCCTTTGGTCCTTGCTGCCGAGCCCTGTGCTCCAAAGATGGGCGCTAACATACCATTCGATTCCTCCAATAGGGAGCTTCTCGAGGAGCAGGAAGAAGCGAAAGAGTAGCCTCGGGTCCGCCATGTACCAGTTCGCCGATGATGTCCTCAGCACAGGAGAAGGTCAAACGTGTGAAATTAGTGCATCTCGGAGGAAGGACTGTTGCTATGGAGATACATGGAGGCATATGTGGCTCCCTACATAGGGTCGAGGGCCCTCACGGAAGGCGCTATGCAAGGTTTCTTCTCGCCCACCGCCTCCAGATGCGACTACACTAGTAACCAAGTGTGAAGCGGTCGGCCCATTCAAAGAAGCTTCATCAACCAGCTCAAGCCCTTCAAACAATCCTCTCTCCGCAATTCTCGTCCGGGGCTCGAGATATCGGGCCTTTTCTCTTATTGCCGGGGGCTTTGAGTACTTGTAATGCTATAATCGACAAGTTCACAAAGTGGCCGGAGGTGGAAGCAAGGAGAAAGGTGACCGCCACCAGCCGCCAAGTTCTTCAAGGACTAGTCCGCCGCTTTGGTGTGACAAACAGATCATCACCGACAACGCACACGCAGTTCACAAGCCACACCTTCATGCAAGACATTCAAGACCCCGGTAGCAAGGTCTGTTTTGCTTCCGTGGCACACCCACTTGAGCAACGCTGCCGGAGAGGGCAAAATGCAAGTGTTGCAGGCCCGAGAACGAAGACCTTGACAAGCTGCACAAGAGTGGAAGGCGCTGATTGATGAGTTGTCAGTGTTCTTTTTGGTCGATCAGACGACGCCAAATTGAGCCACCAAATGACATCTTTGCCCTCGTATACGGGCGTAGCAGTTCTCCCATGGAACTCATATATAGGGTCACCTCGAAAGTGCTCGCTATGATGAGCTTGAGCAAGAGAAGGCGCCAAGATGAAGCGACGCCCTTGAGGAAGATCATCTTCGGGCGATCGTGAGAGCAAAGACGCTACTAACAAGCCTTGCGCCGCTACATAGCCGCAAGGTTCATGCCCAAGCTTTGAGGAAGGCGAACTTTGTTCTTCGCTGCTCAATGGCCAAGAATTCCAATAAGTTGACGCTCAAGGGGAAGGCACTTATCGGTAATGCGAGTCACTGTGCCCGCGCATTCGCTGAGATCAAGATGCTGTCCCAAAGGAGCAACCCTCGAACATCGAGCATCTTCGCAAGTTTTACTCAGAGGCGCGGCTTGCCGGGCCTCCCGACAAGCCACCTTTTGTACAAGCTTTGCTGGCAAGGCATGTAACCCTTCGCATAAAGCCAAAGCGCAGACCTTTGAGCATAAATAAATGAAGCGTCACGCCCTGTTATAGCATGCATGCTAGGTCGAGTCCTTCCTTGGTTAGGGTTGATAGTGCTCAAAATGACTAATCCCTAGCTTAGAGGTCGAAAAGTGCCGCCTATCTCGCTTTCTTTCCGTCCTATTTTGCCTCGCAGGCACATGAGCACTTCGCTGAGCTACTCGAAGAAAGAAAACAGACTAAATAGCTTCCCCGACTCCGCAAACCAGAGTTGCCGGTCTGCGGTTAATAAGGATCCAACCACTGCAAGATGAGATTGCTGGGGCTGCGATCCAGAGTAAGTCTTTTATCCTCTTCCTCATGCATTTCGAACAGAATGGGGCATGTGAACCCTGCTTTTATCTCTAGGCTGCCGTGCTCCCCTTTTTTCCTATACCTAAGGATTATTTCGGGTCCGTATTTGGTTGTAGCCACGGTGGCAAGGAGGTAGAACGAGGAGCCTAAAGCCCATTTCATCCCCTCGCCTCCGCCAAGAGCGTGAGAACTAGCGAGTGGAGTGGGGGGACTCGCAAGGCCTGCATACGGCGTAAAAACGCTTATATTCAACAATAACAAGGATTCGCCTTGTCGTGATTTACATAATACCTAAATCTAAAAACCCTATAGCATCCTTTTTTCATTAAAAACATCCCATCACTACAAAAAATACACTCCATGATGATACGGTTTGTCACAAAGAGGTCGCTTTTGTCATGCATGTACATCCATGACAAATTTATGATGTAATCAAGATAGTCATACCGTGTCCGTCGAGAAGTGTTCCATGACATTACCAAAATTATCATCACGGAAGTGTCCACTTCCATGACGATAAATCGCACGCCACGTATGTGCTTTGTTTAAGGGTGACCGACATCGGCATCCACCGAACGGAACGCCGTTAAGCTTATCGGGTCGGATTTTGATCCGATAACCTGCTAATAGCCCCACCAATGGGAAATTTCCACGGTAAAATCATCATTGGTCGGAGGAAACACGTCGGCTCATCGCTGGGATGATGTCATCCACTCATTGGACGTATACGCCTATGATACGCCGACATGGCACGGCCCATCAAGTTTAAATGGGCCGCCCAACTAAAGGCCCACAAGATTTTATGACCATAATGGGCCGCCCAGCTAAAGGCCCACGTAGATTTTGCGATACTATAATGGCTGGCCCAGCTAAAGGCCCACAAGATTTCAAGGCCATATTAGGCCGGCCCAGTAAGGCCCACAAGATTTTTGTGTGCCATAATGGGCCGGCTCAGGTAAAGGCCCACAAAATTCTTGCGGATCATAATGGGCCGACCCAGCTAAAGGCCCACGAGATTTCACCGACATTAATGGGCCGGCCCACCGTAGGCCCACAAGATTTTGAGGACCCTAGTAGGCCGGCCCATTAACTGGCTGCCATGTTTTGGGCCAAATGTCGCCCATATTTGATCCGTCCATTAATGGCTCCGCCACGCTCCGCCTAATAATGGCCCATATAAGATCCGCCCGTTAAAAGCCTCCCACTTTCTCGGGCCAAATCACGCCCAGATCAGTCCGCCTTTAAGAGGCTTTGGCTCAATTATGGCCCATATCGATTCGCCCGCTGATCGGACGCTATGCTTTTGGGCCCACTTGCTAAAGGCCCATTTAGTAATTCGCCCGATATTAGTTTCGGCTGTTAAGCCCATTTAACATTTCGCCCTATATTAATTTCGCCCGTTAAAAGCCCGCCATATAGTTGGGCCTAACCACGCCCGGTTTGCATCCGCCTGCTCGCAATCGATATCCGATTGGGCCAAACAAGGACCGAGACAACTTTGGCCTGTTAAAAGCCCGTGAATTGATTCGCACAATCATGGGTCGGGTCCATTTCGGCTGCCGTGCCTGCGGAGCTATTCGCACGCTTTCGTGTCCAGCCTACTTCTCAACCTCCTAAAGCCCATTGAGTTTTCTTGCTAAAAGAGGGCCGGAGTTACTCGCCTATTAAAGGCCTGAATCTACTAGTGGGCCGTTTGATGGGGCCCATGATGGATCATACATCGTGATTGCATGACGGTTCGATTATGTACCGTAATTTTACGGTTTGGCCGGCTTATCACAAGACAGGATATATATACAAGAAAATAACTGCAGCATCGTGAATAAGAAAAACCTAGACTATACAATAAAGAAATTACGGCATATTACATCCATCGGGCATCAAAGTTCGCCACTATGATAATAAAGCAAGAAGACAATAGATTATACATCGGCATCAAAGATCGCCACCAAAGTGCAAATAAACACGCCGACAAAATAATATACAAAACCGACAAAGACTTCAATAGAGTTCAAGAAAGGTTAGCCCTGTGGGGAGCTGCAGCAAGCAAATGAGCAAGATGATGAGATCAGCGCTTGTTCAACACTTATATCTTCCTCACTCAAAGATAAACAAGGCGATATGATGATGTTTTGCACATAAAAGTATCAAGGTTTACAATTCATCACATTTCTTATCGATTTAATAAAGTGACACAGTTTAAAATTGCATTAACACAATATGGTATTGTTCAGGTCAAGACATGGCAGGAAATGACATTGTGAAGGAGTTGGCAGCTTCAATGACACCACCGGATTACGATCAAGAACTCATAAGTATCAATGGTTAGTGTGATGTCAATTTATCCCATTTCAAATTGGCAAATAAAGAGATGAGAATAATATATCTCCGTCCGAATTATGTCATCAAATGGATGTGTCTAGAACTAAAATACATCTAGATACATCCATTTCAATGACAAGTATTTTCGGATGGAGAGTAGAATTTTTTGTGGGTGATATGACATTGTTCATAGTTAAGACATTGCAGAATATGACATTGTGTCAGAGGGTAGGTTCACCACACCACCGGATTACTTGATGAAGAATGTATATACATGCAGCAAAAGAAGATCACTTGCTCAGATAGTTTAATTTACATGGTATGAAGAAGGAACTTGGTTGTACAACCGAAAACTTAAATTGAGAAGGACAAACTTTTGTTTATGAACTACATAATAAACTTTAAACATGCAATTTGATGCAAACACCAAAAATAAACAGCTAGTTGCATCATGCCTAACCAAATATACACAACAAAGTTTGAAGGCTTGAGAAGGACAAACTTACATTATCGGTGAAGACAGCTCTATAAAGCCCTTGTCCATGCCGATGGGGGAATTCAAGAAGTTTAGCATGTAATGTTCTTCATAAGCATTCCTTTATTCTACATTTTGTTAAGAGTAAATATAGATGTGATAATATACAAAAATGGAGAATATTTAAGATAAGATGAAGAGTGATGCTACATAACCAAGTAGCTATAAATGTATGTGCAGCGACAGAAAAAGGCACAAGCCAAGAGCAATGCACATCTAAACTTCTTCAAGACCAACCTTATGGTAAGAGTAAATATAGATCCGATGTGTAGAAAATGGAGGCAAAGGAAAATAAGCTGCAGAGTGATGGTACATGAACAACTACATCACAATATAAGTACACGATAAAGGACAACATGTACTTACAAGAACAATGCAGAGCTAAAAAATTCATTGGCATTGATATATTCTACACTAATGTAACCATTCATACAGATCGATAATTTGGAGCGTAACAATTGATAAGCAAGCTATCATGCATACCGCTGTCACATAATGAACTGTGTATGTATGTGCAAGTACTGATACAGACAACAGTACTAACAAGAGCAAAGCAGCGGGCAGCATATTTGCGATATCCTCTCGTTCTTTTCAAACCGAATTCTTCTTCGAGCAGATTTCCTGCAAAAGATCCGTAAGGCACATGCGAAAAGTAGAAGTTCAAATTGTCATGTGATTTCATAGATGAGACTCATCCCGAACGAGACCAGCAGCATAACAAGGTTTTTCCATTCAATGTCTTCTAAATTTAGCATGTGAGACTTCACCGAAATTCGCTTATAGACTTGCCATCAAAGTGTGATTTCTCGTGTAACACCGACATCGCTGCAATGCTTCCTTGAAAAGCACAAGCAAGCTTTGCTCATCATGACTATCCAGATTGACCTCACCTAGTTACAACAATGTAATGTAAATCATTGATGTGTTCGATCGCAGTAAAACAGAAAATAATAACCATGAATAATAGCACTTACACGTAAGTTGGACAGAAGATGTGAAATGGTGTTTGTCTTCACTATAATCTTCCCATGATGGGAATATATGCACGTAGTCCCTAACAACATTGAAAGCATTGTCTTTAAACTGGAATAAATGGAATGGGGTTCCAATCTGCAGAATTGGCCGCCTCAGAGCTTGGGATAGGTCTTCGGCCGGTGGACTTGCTGTACTTTTTGGTCGGAGGGATTTTTCTGGTACTGGCTGGTGCTATGGCAAATGAAATCGGTATACCTTTTGGTCGAGTGCAGGTCCTGTGTGGTGGGGCTAGTGGTGTGGCCAAAGAAGTATGGGTACAATGAGTCGGTCCTATGTTTTGTGTCACCGTTGTACAACCAATATAAGTGGGCGCTGCTGATTTCTCCCAGACCACCACGCTTTTCAAGGACTTTGCTGGTGCTCCTTCAGTTCGCAATCACCTCTTCCTTTTTGATGTCCGATGCACAAGAACAACATTTGAGTGAAAACATGGTATGACGACATGATGGAATATGTATTGATAATGGATGGGCATGGCATCTCGAGTTATATGATGAGTAAACTAAGCAGATGGTGGTGCAACAAAGTAGAAGAAATGCAAGACAACATATGCAAGATACGCAATCAATAAAACCTTGCCAAATTAGAACATGCACCTTGATGGGTGAACAGGATAGGCCATCCGCTTTGACTCGAGGTTAGAATAGTCATTAGGATGATATTCAACAAGAATCAATGTGGGGAGCGACGAGTTTCATTGTTTCGAATGGCACTCAATGCCTTGGTGCCAATTTTGTAAGTCATTGCAGTGTTCCACAATATTCTTCCTCGATGCGCTGGATTCTCGATATTCATGTAATTATGTGATAATATCCGAGAACCATGAAAACATAAATAGTTGTGAGATTATCTTTGTAATGCAGATGATATTCTAATATAGGGCGCTCAGTAAACACTTATGTGCTATCACTGGATTCTGATGAGAGAGCCTCATGTGTGCTGTAATATCATGCGTGCATTTATATAATCTGCACAAGTACACAAAAAAATAGCTTAAGTAAGGATAGTGCAGATGATAGGTTCATAATATATCAGATATAGAGTTTATTGCCAAACCATGATAACAAGAGCACACAACAACTAGGCAGATCATAGTGTACATACAGGTACACCATAACCACGATATATAAATCGGGAAAGTGGAACTGCTTGAAAATACGGTGTTGTATTGCCGCTAGTAATTGAAAGCCTATCGATCACGCATAGGCCAGCACTATCGAACATGGTAAAGAAGAGCAAGCAGATTTTGATAATAAAATGTTGGTTGCGAAGTCTCACACAAGATGAACCAGAGCGCATTAAGAATGCAACTCCCACTGTCTCTCGACCATTTCAGCGGTTGGATGAAGATCCCACGCCTCCTAACCCTTCTTCTTCC
Source organism: Aegilops longissima (assembly GCA_021605205.1). Classification (NCBI taxonomy): domain Eukaryota; kingdom Viridiplantae; phylum Streptophyta; class Magnoliopsida; order Poales; family Poaceae; genus Aegilops; species Aegilops longissima. The sequence continues at coordinate 14,744 of JAHIAM010001177.1, read as the reverse complement.
TCGCTCTTAATTCTTCCCACAGGTCAATCAGACGGTCCGCCGGGCCGACCACCGCCCCCACCGCCTCCCACCCCCACCCCCACCCTGCCGAAGTTTTCTTCGTCACGAGGCCCCACAACCACCCGAGCCCCTTGATCGCACCGCTAACTCCGCGAAGCTCAAAATCGATCCACCCAATTTTGAAATTTAGTCTCATGTGATTTAACTAGTGTGGAATATAAAAGGGGAAACCATAAGCATTGGGAGTATAGTGTTGAGCGTGCCATGGCGGATCTCAAGGTGCAAACCGGACAAAGGCAACTTTGCAACCAAGACAAGAAATCAGAGTAAAGCAGGGCGATCTATTTTCTTGCTGCGATAAATAAGTTGAGCAGATATTTAAAGAGTACCGCCTGTGCGGGCGCTGTAATGTGATTCGCTGAGAATTTGACGGTGTCAAGATGGTAGCGATGGCTGTTGGCAGCGTGGAAGCAGATCTAGGAGGGTAGACGGTGGCGGGGCGCTGTGGACGAGACGGTCGAGAGCGGCGCCGCAAGGTGGACGACACAGGGATGAAGCGAGAGGACGGGATGCAAGGATCCCGGTCCAAGGCGTGGATGAGAGAGGTCGATCTCTTGTAATGGACGGCGCGCCTGGGTATCAGCCCCGCATGGTGGAGGAGGACGGCGGTGGATGGGTGGCTGACGGCGGCGGACGGAGGAGGGTGGGGTGGAGAGGGTGTTTTGCGCCCACGGAGTACTAATGGGGAAAAGGGAGGTAGAGAGAAGGGGGAACCATGTATTCAGGCGCCTTGTCTCAAATGCGAGGAAATTTACAAACTTAGCCCCTGCTTCAAATTTCTACTACATCACAACAACATTAGTTTGGGGATAGGACGGTAATCTCGCATACACCTAATATTTGCCGACGAGAGTTTGTTTTTGCGCCCACCGTATGAATATGAATCGGGAGGAGTCGATTTCGCCGAGGGCACACTGTGTTTTGGCGCCCACCGTATGAACCGGGAGAGGCGGTCGCCACGCTTGGGTGAAATTACAAACCTACCCCTATCGAAACCTATAGAAATCCAGCAGATAGGCTTTGTGGCGTGGATAGGCAGAGTGATTTCCATCTCGCAGATTTTGGTTTCGGCGGTTATCGCGACTTTCCCGCTTCGCTCAAATTTTGCGCAGGCACGCCATTACATGCCAACTCAATTCAATCCCGCTTGTATTCTACTATTTTTCAAGGGATCCATTTTCAATTGGAATTACATTCTATATACATCATTTTTTATATATACTTTCAAAAGCACAACACCATTTATACATAAATATGGTTTACAAATGGCATGATCTCAGATTCATAAGGTTGTATCCATCAATTTGGATTTTCAAATATTTGAAACCACTTTATGTTGAAATCCAATGTATGCATTCCTCGCTAACTGTCTCCAATTAATGTGTGTTTCATGCGGGTTTTTTAACTTCTCAAACATGTATAATGTGTTTCACACGCAACATATAGTTTAATCCTGCTTAGACATTAATTGCATATAAACCATGCATTGTTTGTAATTGAAGAATCTATGGATCACCAATATTGATAAACTATATAACATTACACGTGCCCAAATTCAAATGAATATGCATGTTTGATACACCAATTTATGCTATGATATTATCGATGTCGTGATCTCTAGTTTAAATATTTGAATCCCTTTAATCCAGATATTCGCCTCATATAGCTATCACCATGCTTATATAGGACTATCTCTCCGACCTATACGCTGCTCATCGTCTCTCAGGCATCTCTCGCTACCCAGATGTCGACAATGATCTTTTATCTTCGTAACAACAATCGACGGTACTCTCTCCTCGACCTTCATCACTCTATCTCTCTCTAAGTATATCTCGCCCCTGCTATGTGTCTCTAGCTATGATTCTCCATGTGGAATCTCTTTCTCTCACACAAACACAAACCTTTGTCTCCGGGGTCTCATTTCTCTCAACTATTCCCATGTGTGCCACTGCACACCCCTCATACAGAGATGTCTTTCGCCCTTAGATATGAGAACCTACGACTCTTCCTCTTCAATATCTCTTTCTCACACAAACACAAACTCTGCCTCCTGTGGTCTCATATTTCTCCATTGTTCTCTTGTATGTCGCTCAAACACACACCCTCTCCCTAGAGATATCTTGTGTTCCCTCATATGTCTCTCTAGCTATCACTCATTGTAGAAATATCTTTCTCTCTCGCAGACACAAAACTCCGCCTCTCCGATCTCATTTCTCTCCGATATTTGTTTGTATGTGACTCACATGCACCCTCTCTCTATCTCTCTCACACCCACACACATAACCCAGCCTTCTCGATCCACTCGACTCCTATCTCTAACGACACTAGCTAGCATCTTTATCTTTCTATTTATCTGCTTTCTCCATCAACCTTCTTTCTCGCCTCACTCTTGATTCCTATCACGCACACTACATATGTTTCTCTCTACATGCAGTCAAGTGCCCTCTCACACATATATAACTTCACCCTTTGAACCACCTGACGGTCATCTCCAACACCCAAACTAACGGATGTCCTCTAGCTAGCATCTCCATCTCTGTATCTATCTGTAGTTCTCCCACAACATTTCTTTCTCGCACGGAGTCTTGCTTCCTATCACCCACACTATATGTCTCTCCATACATATGCATTTATAGGTTGATCTCTTTGCACAATCGCGCCTCACCCCCTCTGCCGCCATAGATGCATGCTCCAGCCCACGCCACTATCTCTTAAAGAAAAAACACATGCTCAATTGTCGGCCTTCTTCCCTGCATTCTCACATGCATGCATATTGTCATACCGATCCGCCTCCCATGTCGCTGATCTTATGACTTATGTCTTTCTTTTTATTCTCGATCATGCGCACACACACACACATCCCACGATACATGTATACCTCTCACACATGCACGCTCAAGGTCTCTATGTCTCCATACGTAGTTAATTACCTCAATCCTAACGCCACATCGAATCGCTTCCTCTTTTGTGCACATAACTTCCACTGGATGGGCAAACACACTCACACTTAACAATCTCCTTCTAGCTACCCCCCACGCTTCTCACTCTTCCCCTATATCCCCAAACCAATAAGACCATCCTTTGTTTAATTCCGCCACATGCACCATCGATATATAGTAGTCTTCCTCGTGTCTCTCGAACAAACACAGTTCTCTCGATGTCGACTCCTCTCACGCGCACACGACCTTCTCTTCCCTCACGGGCATTTTCTCTCGCACCCCATCATTGGTGGCCTCTGCCATACACATCACCTCTATGATGAAGCCATGCACACTTAAATTACATCCGCCACAGAGGACCCATGACACACACACACACACACACACACACACACACACACACACACACACACACGCACGCACACACACCACACACACCCCCACACACACTAAGACTCCATCTCTCTCTCTCTCACACACACACAAACACACACACACACGCACGCACCCTCCCCCCACACACTTAGACTCCATCTCTCTCTCTCTCTCTCTCACACACACACACACACAAAACTAAGACTCCATCTCTCTCTCTCTCTCTCTCTCACACACACACACACACACACACACACACCACCATAACACTCACACTCCATCACACACACATGCTCTAGGCGGAGCATTTGTTCCTACCACCTTCATCCAACCTTACCCGTATGATAAACAATCACCTTTATTTACTTGCATAACATGGACAGATTCCACTTTACTTTAGTAGTCAGCAAACTTATCATCTGTATTCTTATAAAAAAACGAGTTGGCGATGATGGTGTGCCTGCCATCTTGTAATACGTGCCGTATGATCTATATCTAATGGATAGAAAGCAAACTATGATAATTTTACAAAAGATACCCGCACTCTCTCTCCACATCATTATCTCGCAACCTCATTGCTCAGCAATTAAAAAGGAATAAGTCTCGAACAATCTAGCATGCATGGTGGCTGGCCATGTCACGCGCCGGCCCATCCCCATGCCTCCGCCCATCCGACCACCACCACCACCACGCCCACTCCTCCTCGCCTTATCTCTCATCTTTCATTTTTTCGATGACATTCTCGAGATACCAGTTTCCGATAAAATTCTCGAGATATCATTAGTTTTTACACATGGGATTACTCCTGCATGGGTCAATCACAACAGGTGTTTTGTAAAGAATGCATATTGATGTTTCGTGCAATGCATGCCAGAATCTTGCTTGTAATTATATAACGCAAATCACGGCAGGAAGTGACATTTTTGACACAACCACGCTAACATGGCCACGTAAATCACGGGCAGGAAGGAGAAGGAAGCTGGCTGTGGAGTAACGCTACCACAATTTCTAGGAAACGAGTGTAATAATTGAGTAGTTTTGCAACTACCATTACTACTACACCGAACGGTTCAAAACCTATACTCTTTTCCAGCCAAGGCGCTCTCATGGAAACGGGTCAGCCGCCTCTAGAGCGTCATGGTGTCAGACATGCCCGGCCGAGCGGAGGCGACTCTCAACAAGGCCGCTTTGAAGTGGCGCGACGGCCGAGAGAGCGCCGCTGCCCGGTGCACGCGATCGCTCAAGATCGAGACTGGCCATAGGCCCTGTTTGGATCCATGGGTTAGAGTTAGTTTGAGCTAGTTAGCTCAAATAGCCCTAAAGTATCCAAGCATGAGGGTTTAAATTGGAGCAAGTTGCACCGAACCCACCAAAAAACTATCCCACCCAAGAGGTGCTAATCGAGATAGTTCTCATTGGGACCACCGAAAATCACTTTTCTCTCTCCATGAAGTGCATTTATTGTCAATCTAACCTCGTCACCCAAACACCTCTTTGGCTACAGCTTAGTTCAGGTTAGTCATGAGTTAGTCTAACCTCTAGCTAAGTTAGAGTATCAAACAGAGCAGATAGGACATGCAAGTTGCTCAAAGCATACGTGCAAATTCGTGACGTGAAAGGATTTTTTTCTTTTGAAACGGAACGTGAAAGGAATTTTTTAGAATGCTCTTGGCATGTCGCTAACATGTGATAGTTAACCGACCTCAATAGACGGCAGTAAACGCCAGCCCGCCGCACTTTGATAGAGACGAGGAGGAGAAGCGATACATGCTGCTGGATTACTAGAGATAGGTGTCACTGAAGCCAAGAAATATGGTGATAGCGGTTAGCCATGTACTAGTATGATGTAACTACACTGGCTGTCAGTTTCGCACTTCTTCAAATTCAATCGTGGAGATGATTGGTTAATTTTATATCGCTGAATAATATTAAATATTATGAGTGCAGACGCCCACCACGAGGTTCCTTGCTCTTCTCGGTCGTCCGGAATCTATTGTTCTTCCACTCTATTTTTTTACGTGAGCTTTGTTCATCCTTTTGCCAACACGCGAGACATCTAGCATCAAGGTGCACGTGTTATGCAAACGATCGCTCCATCTATATGAAGAACACGTGGATGGAACTACGAGACGGACATGTACCCGTGGAGTGGACGCATTTAACCTGAGTAATGTAGCAGAAGTGAAGTAGAAAGGCACAAATGGTATGAACATGCGTGCATACAGGTGTGTGTGTTTGCATTCTCGCCTCAAAGATAGTTGTTCCCTTCATGCATGCTCAACTCAACACCCTCTTCATGCATGCTCTTCATGCATGCTTCTAGTGTATTTGTGCTAAACTAGTGTGGACTCATGCACCCTCCATACACTCTACCAAACACCCAAAAGTAGGTCGAGAAGGGAACTCTTGGCGGCATTTGTCTCTTACTACGTACTACCACTAATGTTGTACGTGCAATGCACGGTGATGTTATGGAGTACGTGCTAAGTACTCTACTACTACTATATTAGTTGGAGGCACATATTAACTTTTATATTTGTTTACGGTATGCCCCGAGACCTTCCAACTAGACGTGTCTTTCTCTCCGTGTCGCACTTTGTATCGCTCATACCACTAAGTACTACTACGCAGTGGTCTCCGACCCAGTAGTGGAAGAAGTGGAGACGCCTACCACGCTGTTTTTTTTTTACGCTGGGTCTACCACGCTGTTCATGTCCCACTCCTTTCGCCGACGTAGGGACATCCAGCACGTGTCGTGGTTTGGCACCCTTCGTCAGTAAGAGTTGAAACGCTAGCATTCATTATTAGAAATAAAAATAATTATAAATCGGCAGTGATACTATTTTTTTGCTAACCAATCAGCAATGGATACTATACCACGCGGTTTCCTTGCTCCTCGATATCGGAAAGAATACTCTGCTCGCCAACATGTGGGACGCGTCGACCATCCCGTCCACTTGCCATGCACGCAGTAACTCCAAGGAGAGTCACCCAGTCGTCGTCGCCATAAAGAATAATGACTAATGAGCCACAAATCACAGGCCCACTTCCCACTTTGAAGTTGCTCTGACGAAGGAACCATCATGACTTCGTTGAATTCCGCTTGAAGAAAACTACTGCACCAGCAAGATCGCTAGCTACAGTGATTTACTCCAACAGAGGCCTCCTTTCGCTCATAGGATAGGAATATGAAAAAAATCATAGGAAGTGAGATGACATGCATCTCAATTCCTATAGAGAAAGAGATGCCATTTGATGCATAGGATAGGAATGTTTCCATTTAGTCTAGGCTAATGTACCGGGTAATTTGCTCTAAAAACTATAGTAGTAACTAGTACTAGTAATCGTACATGCTCGCATTCTCGCATACGCATACACACACTAACTACTAGTACTACTACTCTCACATGCTGGCCGACGCCGCCGCTTTCCTTCCCGGCTTTGTCGGGTGACACCCCACCGTGCTTGGATCTCCGCCACTCTCTTTCAGAGCAGCTGCGGCGCCTCTTTCTTCTTGGCGCGCGGGCCTCTTTTCTTGAGTGCTTTCGATTTTCCGCCTCTCAGGCGGCTTTGGTCAGCTTCTGCTCTACCGCCCATTCGCCTTGGCATCTTCAAATTCCTCCCACATAGTTGTGAGGTCGCGAGCGGCGATGAACTGCACGGGGATGCCATCGCTTCCCTACCATTTTGTGTGCGTCAGGCGGCGAGGAACTGGCGCGGCGGATGCCATCATCTGCCTTACCGGTTAGTGTGTCGGCGCGGTGGCATGAACGACGCCAGTGAGAGCTCTAGGGTGGAGTGGCCGACAACCGATAGTGCATTGGTTTGTCAAGAGCTCAAGGACGAAGACGGCAAATTAGGATTCCCTTCAATCCTGGTCATTTATTACCGAGTAAAATGCATTGGCGGTCATCGAACTTGTCTTGATAGCTCACTTTGATCATTGTATACTAGATATGGTGATTATACGGTCACGGCTCAGCGATAGCTCAGATTTGTATGGTTGACCAGTCAAACAGTCCGCATGCGCCTCATCAGCTCGTGTTCTTTATCTATCTACGGGCCTACCTGTGAATGGAGAAAGAAATACCGAAAACCAAAATTATGCGTATGGGGAATCAAACCACGGACTCATCGCTTAACGCACCTCGCCACCAAATGAAAATGAAATACTTCTCGCCGTACACTCACGCTCACGCTGTCAAAGCATGCTAATGCATGCACATCGCCTCTAAATCAAAGTCCTGCCATGGCGCAACGCAACGGCGAGCCCATCACCGGCGCACTGCGGCGCGTTCGACATTACTGTTAGACGTTGGATGGAGGCTCACGCTAACGCCGAGCATGTATTCACCGCTCAACACCAACGGTCATACTTTGACCGCTTTGCTCATGTATATCGCCCATCACAACGACAATCTATAAAACAGCCTAAGCTAGAGAGGGTACTATGGTAGTATGGTACGGAGTATGTACTATCGTGAGCGATCGATCTTAGTGCCACCGCACACCGAAACCCTTCCATCGCTAGCGCCGCTTCCCGCCTGAAACGGTCACCGCTCTCTCCGTAATGTCAATGCAAGATTCATCGGACTTAATCAGTAATAGGTGTCATCGACATGCGGCCGACGCCTGCTCGCCCACATGTCAAGAATCAAACACATCCGCAGTTAAGTCATCAAGCAACGCACCCCATTCACGCCGACGAACCTACTTCCGCGCCAGCTTGTCCATCCGTTCGCCGCGCTCATTGCCATTCACCCACTATATTAACTTGAGCCCCAGCTCCCAGCCATAGCCAAAGACCCACACATATTCTCCTCGTCCCTTCCTTCATTTCGGCACCACTTCAACCATGGCCTCAACGCGCCCAAGCTTTCTACGCATTATCGCAGGAGCATGATGAGGGACATCGGCGGCTCGGCCTCCCGGCGCCGCCCAAAGCTCTTCGACGATCGCTGCAGGAGCAAACGAGGAGATCGCTGGTCTCTTCCGCCTCAGCACGCCACCATGAAGCTGGCAAGGCGCCAAGGACATCCAGCAGCGGGAAGAGTAGTACACGGTAGGTCGCCACCGCTCCTCCACTCAGTTGACGCCAAGCTTGGTGGGATAAAAATTGGCGGCCGATTAGCCGGTTGATGGCGACGTGGAGGCGGAAATCTTCATAACCTTGTGCTCCGGAGGAGGTGTTGGGGAACGTAGTAATTTCAAAAATTTCATACGTAACACGCAAGACCATGGTGATGGCATAGCAAAGTGTCGGGATGAGTTCCCCACAAGACGACCTGCTGGTGACGATGTTGATGCTCCACCGACGCAGGCTTCTCACTAAGCTCCGCGATGATATGACTTCTCCGCGCAGGGCTTCAGCCTAAGCTCTACGACGATATGACCGGCGGGAATATGGTGGAAGGGGCACCAGACACGGCTAAGGAACCATCCGTAGATCAACTTTCAGGTCTCCGGGGTGCCTTGCCCCGTGAGCATAAAGGAGAAAAGGGGGGGAAGCGCGGCCGCCCTAGGGAGGCTGGCCGAGGAGTCCTACTCCCACCGGGAGTAGGACTCCCTTCCTAGTTGGAGGATTGGGAGGGGAAGAGAAGGGCCGCCGCTCTCCTTGTCCTATTCGGACCAGAGGGGAGGGGGGCGGCCTGCCCCCCCGGCCGCCCTTCCTCTCTCCCTTAGGCCCATTAAGGCCCATATACCCCTTCGGGTTCCGTGAACCCCGTGTTCCAGAACTTCCAGCTTCATTCGAACCCTTCCAAGTCCAAACATAGGCTTCCAATATATCAATCTTTATGTCTCGACCATTTCGAGACTCCTCATGTCCGTGATCACATCCGGACTCCGAACAACCTTCGCATCAAAACTTATAAACTCATTATTAAATCACATCGAACCGTTAAGCGTAGGGACTTCTACGGTTCGAGAACTATGTAGACATGACCAGAACCATTCTCGGTCAATAACCAATAGTGGAACCTGGATGCCCATATTGGTTCCTACATATTCTACGAAGATCTTTATCGTCAAACCGATAACGATTATAACGTTGTTCCCTTTGTCATCGGTATACATTTACCCGAGATTCATCGCTTCAGTATCCAATACCTAGTTCAATCTCGCTACGGTAAGTCTCTTTACTCGCTCAGTAATACATCATCTCACAACTAACTCATTAGTTGTAATGCTTGCAAGGCTTAAGTGATGTGTATTACCGAGAAGGCCTAGAGATACCTCCGACAATCGGAGTGACAAAACCTAATCTCAAATACGCCAACCCAACAAGTACCTTTGGAGACACCAGTACTTTTTATAATCACCCAGTTATGTTGTGACGCTTGGTAGTACCCAAAGTGTTCCTCCCAGAAACGGAGTTGCATAATCTCATAGTTACTGAACATGTATGAGTCATGAAGAAAGCATTAGCAACATACTAAACGATCAAGTGCTAAGTTAACGGAATGGGTCATGTCAATCACATCATTCTCCTAATGATGTGATCCCATTAATCAAATGACAACACATGTCTATGGTTAGGAAACATAACCATCTTCTGATTAATGAGCTAGTCTTGTAGAGGCATACTAGTGACTATCTGCTTGTCTATGTATTCACACATGTATTATGTTTCCGGTTAATACAATTCTAGCATGAATAATAAACATTTATCATGGTATAAGGAAATAAATAATAACTTTATTATTGCCTCTGGGCATATTTCCTTCAGCTTCCCACTTGCACTAGAGTCAATAATCTAGATTACATAGTAATGATTCTAACACACATGGAGTCTTGGTGTTGATCATGTTTTGCTCGTGGAAGAGGCTTAGTCAACGGTCTCCAACATTCAGATCCGTATGTATTTTGCAAATCTCTATGTCTCCCACTTGGACTTGGTCCCTAATGGAATTGAAGCTGCCTCTTGATATGCTTGGTCCTCTTGTGAAATCTGGATTCCTTTGCAAGGCAATTGCACCAAGATTGTCACAGAAGATCTTCATCGTCCCCGATGCACTAGGTATGACACCTAGATCGGAAATGAACTCTTTCATCCGCATTCTTCATTTGCTGCTTCAAGCAGCTATGTACTCCGCTTCACATGTAGATCCTGGCCACGACGCTTTGTTTAGAACTGCACCAACCGACAGCTCCACCGCTTAATAAAAATACGATCCGGTTTGCGATTTAGAATCGTCTCGATCGTGTCAAAGCTTGCATCGACGTAACCATTTACATTTACTAGCTCTTTGTCACCTCCATATACGTAGAAACATATCCTTAGTCCTTTTCGTATTTCAGATGTTCTGACCGCTGTCCAGTGATCCACTCGATTACTTTTGGTACCTTCCCGCCAAGCTTACAGCTAAGCATACGCCAGTCTGGTACACAAGATTGCATACATGATAGAGCCTACGGCCAAGCATAGAACATCTTTCATTTTCTCTCTATCTTCGCTATGGTCGGGCATTGAGTCTGACTCAATCTTACACCTTGTAACATGTGTAAAAACCTTTCTTTGCTCGATCCATTTTGAACTTTTTCAAAACTTTATCAAGGTATGTGCTTTGTGAAAGTCCAATCAAGCCGCCTTGATCTATCTCTATAGATCTTGATGCCCAATATGTAAGCAGCTTCACCGAGGTCTTTCATTGAAAAACTTTTATTCAAGTATCCTTTATGCTATCCAGAATTCTATATCATTTCCAATCAATAATATGTCGTCCACATATAATATTAGAAATGCTATGAGCTCCACTCACTTTCTTGTAAATAAAGGCTTCTCAAAAGTCTGATATAAACCCATATGCTTTGATCACACTATCAAAGCGTTTATTCCAACTCCTAGAGGCTTGCACCGCATCATAAATTGATCGCTGAGCTTGCACACTTTGTTAGTACCTTTTGATCGACAAAACCTTCTGGTTGCATCATATACAACTCTTCTTCTAGAAATCCATTCAAGAATGCAGTTTACATCCATTTGCCAAATTTCATAATCATAAAATGCGCAATTGCTAACATGATTCGACAGACTTAAGCATCGCTACTGGTGAGAAAGTCTCATCGTAGTCAACCCTTGAACTTGTCGAAAACCTTTCGCAAAAGTCGAGCTTTGTAGACAGTTATATTACCATCAGCCACGCCTTCTTCTTAAAGATCCATTTATTTTCAATGGCTTGCCGATCATCGGCAAGTCAACCAAAGTCCATACTTTGTTCTCACATGGATCCCATCTCAGATTTCATGGCTTCCAGCCATTTTATGAATCTGGGCTCACCATCGCTTCTTCATAGTTTGTAGGTTCGCCATGGTCAAGTAACATGACTTCAGTAATAAGATTACCGCATTCACTGCGCGATTTTACTCTGTTGACCTCCACGGTTCAAGAGTAACTTGATCTCAAGCTTCATGATCATCATCATTAGTTTCTCACTAATTGGTGTAGTTGTCACAGAACCATTTCTTGTGATGAACTACTTTCCAACAAGGGAGCAGATATGCTTATCTCATCAAGTTCTACTTTCCTCCCACTCACTTCTTTTCGAGAGAAACTCCTTCTAGAAAGGATCCCAATTTAGCAACGAAAATCTTGCCTTCAGATCTGTGATAGAAGGTGTACCCACGCCTCCTTTGGGTATCCTATGAAGACACATTTTTCGATTTGGGTTCGAGCTATCTGTTGAAGTTTCTTTACATAAGCATCGCAGCCCCAAACTTTAAGAAACGACAACTTGGTTTCTTGCCAAACCACGCTCATAAGGCGCCGCTCAACGGATTTTGACGGTGTCCTATTTAACGTGAATGCGTCTGTTCTAAAGCATAACCCAAAAACGATAGCGTAAATTGAAATAGACATCATAGATCGCACTATCTAGTAAAGTACGACACGACGCTCGACACACCATTTCTCCGTGGTGTTCCGGTATGGAGTTGCAAACTATTCCACATTGTTTCAAATGTAAACCAAACTCAGAACTCAAATATTCTCCTCCACGATCAGATCAGAAACTTTATTTTCTTGTTACGATGATTTTCCACTTCACCTGAAATTCTTTTGAACTTTTCAAATGTTTCAGATTTGTGTTTCATTAAGTAGATATACCCATATCTGCTCAAATCATCTGTGAAGGTGAGAAAATAACGATACCCGCCAAGGCGGCCTCAACATTCATTGGACCACAAACATCGTGATGTATGATTTCCAACAAATCAGTTGCTCGCCCATAGTTCCAGAGAACGACGCTTTTAGTCATCTTGCCCATGAGGCACGGTTCGCAAGTACCAAGTGATTCATAATCAAGTGATTCCGTAAGCCCATCAAGATGGAGTTTCTTCATGCATTTACACCGATATGATTCCAAACGGCGTGCACAAATAAGTTGCACTATCATTATCAACTCTGCATCTTTTGGCTTCAACATTATGAATATGTGTATCACTACTGCCGAGATTCAACAAGAATAGACCATTCTTCAAGGGTGCATGACCATAAAAGATATTACTCATATAAATAGAACAACCATTATTCTCTGATTTAAATGAATAACCGCCTCGCATTAAACAAGATCCAGATATAATGTTCATGCTCAACGCCGCACCAAATAACAATTATTTAGGTCTAAAACTAACTCAAGGTAGATGTAGAGGTAGCGTGTCGATCATGCATCACATTGACTTTGGAACCATTTCCCACGCCAGCATCGTCACCTCATCCTTTGCCGCTGCTCGCCTATTCCGTAGTCCCCTGCTTCGAGTTGCAAATATTAGCAATGTAACCAGTATCAAATACCCAAAGCACTACGAGCTCTAGTAAGGTACACATCAATAACATGTATATCACATATACCTTTGTTCACCTTGCCATCCTTCTTATCCGCCAAATACTTGGGGCAGTTCCGCTCAGTCCAAATGGCCCACCAGCAAAGAAAAACACTCGGCCAGGCTTAGGTCCAGACTTGTTTTTTCTTGATCAAACAACTTTTTTGCTGTTCTTTTTGAAGTTTCCTTCTTCTTCCTTCGCCCTTTTTCTTGAAACTAGTGGTCTTGTTGACCATCAACACTTGATGCTCTTTCTTGATTTCTACCTCATGCTTTTAGCATCATGCTAAGAGCTCAGAATTGTTTTGGTCATCCTTGCATATTATAGTTCATCACGAAGCTCTTGTAGCTTGGTATGTGTGATTGAGAATTCTGTCAATGACACTATCATCCGAAGATTAACTCCCAGCTGAATTAAGTGATTATTATACCCGCACATTTTGAGTATGTGCTCACCGATGTAACTATTCTCTCCATCTTGCAGCTATAGAACTTATTGGAGACTTCATATCTCTCAATCCGGCATTTGCTTGAAATATTAACTTCAACTCCCGAACATCTCATATGCTCCATGACGCTCAAAACGCTCGTTGAAGACCCGGTTCTAAGCCGTAGCATGGCACACTCGAACTATTGAGTAGTCATCAGCTTTGCTTTCGCTGACGCTCACAACTTCCGCTCGCTTCGCAGCAGCCTGTCACCCAGCCGGTGCTTCCAGGATTTAATTTTTCTCAGCAGCAATGAGGATAATCCTCAAGTTACGGACCCAGTCCGTAATTGCTACCATCATCTTTCAACTTTGCTTTCTCAAGGAACCATTAAAATTCAACGGAACAACAGACGAGCCATCTATCTACAAGAAACATAGACAAGCAAAATACTATCAGTACTAAGTTCATGATAAATTTAAGTTTAATTAATCATATTAAAAACTCCCACTTAGACAGACATCTCTAGTCATCTAAGTGATCACGTGATCCAAATCAACTAAACCATGTCCCATCATCACGCGAGATGGAGTAGTTTCAATGGTGAACATCACTATGTTGATCATATCACTATATGATTCACGCCGACCTTTCGGTCTCCGTGTTCCGAGGCCATATCTGTTATATGCTAGGCTCGTCAAGTTTAACCTGAGTATTCCGCGGTGCAACTGTTTTGCAATTGTAGATGGATCGAGAACTTATCACACCCGATCATCACGTGGTGTCCGGGTACTACGAACTTTGGCAATGGTGCATACTGGGGAGAACATTTCTTGATAATTTTAGTGAGAGATCATCTTATAATGCTACCACAATCAAAGCAAGATAAGATGCATAAAGGATAAACATCACATGTAATCAATATAAGTGATATGATATGGTCATCATCATCTTGTGCTTGGATCTCCATCAAGCAATCGCCATGATCACCATCGCCACCGGGCGCGACACCTTGATCTCCATCGTAGCATCGTTGTCGTCTCGCCAACTATTGCTTCTACGATCATCGCTACTCCTTAGTGATAAAGTAAAGCAATTACATGGCGCTTGCATTTCAATAAAC